>JAOPGA020000204.1:0-85987 GCA_026419775.2 Acrasis kona
CGACCCAATTAATTATTGTTATTATTACAACATCTTTACTACCTCTTTTGTCATACCTTGTACAAACCTACGGTCTGTAAAGAGTAATCATGTTTTTAACAATTTTGTAAGGCAGTTGAGAGGGAAAATTATTCGTTTTCCTGTTGTTTGATATGAATGATAGGAAGAGGAAGTTGCTAGAGAGCACGATAAATGATGAATTCTCCTCAGAAATCGTCATTAAAACTTCTGGAATGGAATCGGTATTCAAACCAGAAGAAAAAGAAAATGTTTCATTGGTGGCTTGTGGATTTGGAGGACCAAGTAAGGTGAGGAGGATGGATAATCACCTATATAAAATTGTGCCGAACATGGACGAAATAATAGAAAAGCAAAAGAGGGAACACGAAGAAGAAATGTTAAAAAGGAAAGAGGAAGGCGATGGTGAGGCTTCGGAAGAAGAGGCGGAGAAAAAAGCACCAGCGCAAAGAAAAAGAAAAGACGGGCTTGTTAGCGAAAATTTTGTCAAATATAACATGAAAAGATCATCCAGAAGAGGTGCAAAGACAAGGCGATACAAAGCAAAAGGTGGTGGCTTATCAATGAAAGAAATGCAGAGACTATCTGAGTTAAATGAGGAAGATGCTCCTAAACCACATAATGATGATGATGAAGTAGAGGAACCATATGAAGATAAAGAAGAATTGAGCGCAGATCATCATGTAATTGACTACTCACTAAAACAGTTACTTGACCCACAAGAAGGTCCGAAACTACTTCTTAAAATTGCAAACAAGCACCTGTACAATAATATTGTGTCATTCCGTGAAGGACAGTTAGAATCTATTCAAAATATTCTTCGCAATGAGTCCACTTTAGTTGTACTTCCGACTGGTCAGGGTAAATCGCTTTGTTATCAACTTCCTGCTCTAGTCTTAACTTGTAATGCAGCAATCGCAAAGCGTTCAATTGTACTTGTTGTCTCCCCACTTATATCTTTGATGAGCGATCAGCTTAATCAATTGAGTAAGTCCATTCCAGGAGCAATGTTGAGTGCAAACCAGACACCAAAAGATAGGGAGAAGGTTATCTCTGGTGTTCGCAAGGGTCTTTACAAAATTTTATTTATATCACCAGAGAGATTGTGCAGTGATTCTTTTCTTGACAAATTATTTCCTGAGGAAGATAATTCAAATGTCGACATTGCATTCGCCTGTGTTGACGAGGCCCATTGCGTTTCAGAGTGGAGTCATAACTTCCGACCCTCTTATTTGCATGTACGCAATGTGTTGAAGAAAAGGCTAAAAGTACAATCGATACTAGGTTTGACAGGCACTGCAACAAAGAGAGCAGAATCATCCATTGCAGATTTACTTCAGATAAAGCACATTGTTAGAGCCCCGTTAAATAGAAGCAACTTGGTCACAACCGTATCCCGTGGTGATCCAGATCCTTTTCAAGCGATATTAAATTTATTAAAAAGCGAACGATTCCAGGATTGCGAGTCAATTATCATTTACACCTCACAAAGAAGTGATTCAGAACAGCTGTGCGCTCATTTACAGTTGCATTCGATTGAGAACGTTGGATCCTATCATGCTGGTCTGTCCCCTGCTGAAAGAAAATCTATTCAAGCCTTATTCCTGTCAAATAGACTTCGCATCATTGTAGCAACTGTTGCATTTGGTATGGGAATCAACAAACCAGATGTAAGAGCCGTCATTCATCTTAATATACCAAGGACACCTGAGTCTTATGTACAAGAGATTGGAAGGGCTGGTCGCGATGGCCTACCTGCGCACTGTCATGTTATTCTAAGAGACGATGATTATTTAAAGCTACACAGCCTGACAAGGAGTGATAGTGTGGACCAATTCGACGTTAAGAAATTCCTAAACATGTTATTACAGAGTAATGAAGAGTGGATCTTTAATACTTGCCAATTAGAACGTGAAATGAACATTAAAAAGGAAGTCTTGGCCACCATGCTTACCTACCTTGAACTAGTTGATCAAAATCAAGATGAACCCGTTGTGAAGCTAATTTCAACGACCGTGGCACACAAGTACACGTTATACTTCATGAAGACACATCCCAAAGAATTGTCGAAACAGGTAAGTACCACACTAACGACTTTCTTTAACTTTTTAGCACAATGTAATCAAGGCAGTTATGGATCTTTGTGGGAACAACAAAAAAGAAAGGTATGATTTTGATGTGGCCGATGTTGTCAAGAACACTGGAAGATCCTTAGAAGCCATTGAAGGTGACATTTTAACTTTGAGGGACATGAGGGAGATTAAATACGAATCCAAAGATGAAGCCTTCCACGTCAAGATCAATAAAAAGAGAGCACAAGCCATTCTATCCGACGAACAAGATGATGACAAAAACACGTAAGAAGGCTCATTTGTCTTTTTAACAATGTATAGGTTTGATGGAATGTGCGATGCATTATTTCGCAAAATGAAACAATTAGAAAAGACTGGTACGCTGAAGCTAGAAAGCATGTTTGACGTATTATCGAGATGTCTAATCACTGACAAGCAATCACACCACTCAACCCAAAAGGACAAGAATGTAACTACTCTACAAAATTGTTTGGACCAATACTTTGACGACTCCCTTCAATTAGTAGACAACACATCAAAGATCATCAAGAAGGAACCAAGCGACATGGAGAGGTCTCACATTGTAGGAGACATGGGAACTTTGATGAGGAAAAGCGGAACGAAGCTCATTCCCAACGGAAAAGTTCTTGCTAGAATACTTTATGGAATATCAACGCCGAATTACACCTCTCAGGAGTGGTACACATGTGGATGTTGGGGAAGGTACAAAAGTATTGATTTTGACTTTTTGCTGCAGCTTGCTATCAAGTTCCACATGAACTTTAAGAACAGGGAGACAGAATAAAAATGTATTGATTGTAATTGAATGCATGAAAAATCTGTTTGATGTGAGTCTCTTGATGCGATTGGATTGTATATAAAAATTGTCTTTCCATTGCGATACGCTCAAACCATAACAATAACTCTTCTAGCAGAATTTTATGGATTATTATTTGAAATTTTGGGTATTCATTTTCAAAACATAACTTAGCTTTTGGGTGTAGTGATTCAAAGGGTTAATAAACATTCATAAAGCTTGATAAATTGTCCTCAATGACGTAGATATGCCTTCTCAACAGCTCCAAGGTCGTTACTTCCCTTCCCATATGGTCAAAATCGACGGCGAACGAGCTTGGGTGGTCTTCGATAAGTTTTCTAACCTGTACTGCGGCATCGTTTAGGCACTTTTGAAAACTGATCTGTCTCTTCCCATTTTTGACCATCTCACGCACTTTTCCATCCAAGCCATACTTTTTACTACTGAAATCAGCGGCAATCAAATTCTTGAGGATTGAGTAGGCGATGGATGCCTTTTCAGAGTTGATGCTGATTCTGTTTTTGAGGAACGATCCGGGCGAATAGTTTTCCCTAATGACAGCGTTGGAAGTATGATACAAGTGGTCCACCATGACAGGTTCATAACTGTACGCGGATTCAGAAGAAGCAGTGCGGACAATACCATAATTTCCAGTGTTGTCACCGAACGTGTCACTCAATCTCATGATGGAGCTAACACTCACAAGAGCGAAAAATTGAACCAAGAAGTTTGTGTCATTGAGTGCCTCTCTATAAACCGAAACAGCCTCCTCGCCCAATGACGAATCATCCACGAAGAACGCCTTGGCGCTATTATTGAGATTTCCGTCAGACATTGTTACGTCCTTCGTGACGATGTAGTTCCCCTGCGCTTGACTTGCGGATGAGAAGTCGTTAATCAAGAAATATGTCTCTGGGCCAAATCCCAAGTGTTCCAGTACCTTGTAACCCATGAGTTCTCTGGCGTCTATCTTCTTTGTTTGCGAACTGACACCTGTTGATCCAGTGTAGAACGTCTTCACGTAATATCTCTCTCCTGATTCAGTGGTGGCAACAAATCCGACGTTACAGCCTGCATTGGGATTGGGACGCAAGGTTACAGCCTTTCCTAAGACTTCATCGAGTCTAGTTCCAATGTTCTCAATGTGATTCCTCATTTCTTGTTCTTTATCCTGTTTTCTGGAGATGTCTATAGAAATCTGTTGACAAACAATATCAGCTTTGTCTTTTGAAGTTCCTGTGAGTCTTTGAATTTCATTGGAAACCTGGTTCAGGTATCTGAAAGGATGTTCGTTTAAGTACATCTTTGCCAAGTTCTCCAACAAAATGGTCTTAGTGCGTTGAATGAGTTTACTGTACTCTGGCAACTTTAAGTCGTTCCAGGTACTTTCTCTCTTTGGATCAATAATGTTATTCTGCAAAAACAGCTGAAATGTGTTGATCTTCAAACCGCTAGATGTTCTTGAATTCCATGCTGGAAGTAGTATATACGAAGTGTAATTGTCTGACGAGTTCTTCCATTGTTCAGGTTTGCTTCAAATTTCTTATTGATTGTAACTACATATCTTGTTGATGTCTAGATCAAGGTAAAAACCAGGTTGATAGAGACAATCAAAAAAACATGAGCAAGAACCCATCTGTACACGAAAAGTTCGGTGAACAAATTCCTTTCTGCGAACCATACTGGTATCAAGGTGGCGCTTCTCCTTACTATCATGAGGGCCACAAAAAATTCCGTGCCACCCTCCGCAAGTTTGTAGAGGAAGAATTAAGACCTAATGTTGACAAATGGATCAAAGAGGGATATCCCAAAAACCTACACGAACGTGCTGCTGAACTAGGAATCAATGGAGTAATGTACCCAAAGAAGTATGGTGGCCATCAACCCGATGATTACGATCCATTCTATGAAATTATTCTTTACGACGAACTTGGTCGTATTGGTGGTGGATTTGTGATGGGACAAATTTTCATCAACGGCATCGGATTGCCACCTGTGGTTAATGCTGGAAGTGAAGCAATGAAAAAGAAGGTATTACCCGACGTGTTGGGAGGCAGGAAAGCTTGTGCTTTAGCCATCACAGAGCCAACAGGTAAATTGATTATATTATATCGGGCGCTAACAACAAACCAGCCGGCTCCGACGTGGCAAACATTCGTGCCACAGCCGTGCGCCAGGGTGACCATTATGTTGTGAATGGAATCAAGAAGTGGATTACTGGTGGTGCCATGTCAGACTACTTGACCACAGCAGTACGCACAGGAGGACCTGGTCTTGGTGGAATCAGTTTACTCTTGATTGAAACAAACCTACCAGGTGTCAACATTAGAAAGATGCCAACCGCCTTTGACACTGCACACAACACAACATTCATCACGTTAGAGGATGTCAAGGTACCAGTAGAGAACTTGATTGGAGAGGAGAACAAAGGCTTCAAACTAATCATGAGCAACTTTAATCATGAAAGGTTCATGTTTGCAGCAGAGGCCATCAGAAAGGCTAGATTGTGCTACGAAGAAGCAATCAAGTATGCTTTGCAGAGAAGAACATTTGGAAAGAAACTTGTTGAACATCAAATCATTCGCATCAAACTAGCAGAGATGGCAAGACAGATTGAGTCGCTACAGGACAACCTTGAAAGAATTGCATTCCAGTTCAAACACGCTCCTTGGGATCAAAAAGAGTTTGGCGCTCAATGTGCGTTGCTAAAAGTAAATTCATCACGTATCCTTGAATTCTGTGCAAGAGAGGCCGCTCAAATCTTTGGTGGTAATTCAATTGTCAAGGAAGGAAAAGGAAAGATTGTGGAACGTATTTACAGAGAAGTACGTTACTATGCAATTCCTGGTGGTAGCGAAGAAATTCTTTTGGACTTGGCCATCCGTCAAGCTGCTTCGGTTGGTTTGGGATCCAAATTGTGATATAAGTGTGTGCTATTTGTTGGATTAAAATATTTTTCATCAAATTGACTTGTTTGTGTTGGTCTTTTACAAAAATTGAATGAAGAAGGAACGCAGCATCGATCTTTCCAGCATCATCCATCTTATTGTACTTTGTTAGTCCAATCCTTCAAATTATCTCATTTTCATTAGATACCGTTCAAGGGATACCCACAGGCTTAGCATTTGGTTCTATTCCATTTATAATTCAAAAGAATGCAAGTTACACAGATATTGGAGTGTTTTCTTTGGCAGCTTATGTATGTCTATTGTCAATTAATAGGCGTGACTCACAACAGTAGCCCTATACATTTAAATTATTGTGGTCACCTATAGTGGACTCCATACATTTTAAAAGTATGTCGGTACAATTTCCAGTAGTAACACGCAAAAGAGTTTGGACTTCGAAAATCATGGATAGTCCCGATGCAGCTGTGTGCAGGTAATTCACTCGCTACACCATTTAACCTATGAAAGGGCTTTTGTTTCTTTACATGTCTACTTTTGCAGAAGAATTGACCAACGGATCCCACGCCAACATCAAGAAGATTACAATCCTCTTCTTTCTTTTGATATTATTCATGGCAACGCAAGATATTGCTGTTGATGGGTGGGCGCTCACAATGCTAAAAAAAACAAATGTAACATATGCGTCCACGTGTCAAACCATAGGACTTAACATTGGCTACTTTTCTAGTTATACTATTTTTCTAGCTCTCAACTCTCCTGAATTTTGTAACTCTTACATACGAAGCGTTCCCAGTGACTCTGGATTGATATCCCTGAGCGGTTATCTTCGATTCTGGGGAATTTTTTACGTGCTACTTACTCTATATGTTGCATTGTTCAAGGACGAAGAGCAGGTTCGTGAAGATCATGCTGGAATCATAACTGCCTACAAAAGAATGGTCTCCATACTATCGCTACCTAGTTCGTCATGATCTTTTTTAATTTTTATAATCGAAAAATAGACGTGAAACTGTATGCAATTTTATTGCTTACTTGTAGATTAGGTTTTATTGTTTCCGACGCTGTGATGCCCTTGAAATTAGTCGAAAAGGGATTTAAAAAAGACAACCTGGCACTCATGGTTACTATTGCTTTTCCTTTTGAATTCTTGTTTGCTGTGCTTGCAGGTAAAATTGCATCCAAATCAAATAGGATTCTTGATCCAGTAAGCTCTCACTTGTTTTATGTGAGCGTATTATTAACCTGCATGTAGTGGCGCTATGGTTTTTTGGCTCGATTGTTAATTTCTGTGGCTGGCGTTTTTTTGGTGTACAGCATGCCAAGAGATCACACTCTTATCCAACCGCTTTATTATTTAAGTGCGATGATTGTGTTCTTGTTGTATTCTTTGTGTAGTAATTTTATGTTTGTGACTCAAGGAGCCTTCTTTGCAAAAATTAGCGACGAGAGGATGGGTGGAACATATATTACTCTTTTAAATACTCTATCAAACTTTGGTGCCACGTACCCAAAGTTTTTTGTTTTTTACTTTGTTGAGTATTTTACGACTAGGACATGCTTAAAAGATGTTAATGCTCTTGTGGAGAGTACTTGTGGTGCGGATACTTGTTTAGTGGGTGAGAAGTGTAGCATACTTTATGATGGTTACTATTATGTATCCATGTTTTGTATTGTGCTGGGTGTTGCTTTATATGTGATGTATACACCGATTTTGAACCGTATACAAAGTGTACCAAGTGAGTCATGGACGATTAAGGAAGAAATGCATCACGATCCGTGATATATGTCTAATAAAATTTATCCTACCAACTTTAATGTTTGTTTCAATGCTTCAGAAATCATGGGAATTGTATTTTGTAATGAATGGTGGTATTGTCAAATTGAATGTTGGCGGCACCATATTCACAACATTGAAGAGTGTTGTCCAAGGAGATGATTCCGTTTGTTTGTTTTCCATGATGAAAAAGCACAATAATCAAGCAACAAGAGATGATGATGGAAATGTGTTTATTGATAGAGATCCGACCCATTTTAGATACATTTTAAATTATTTAAGGGGAAGCTACCTGAACAGGCACAACGATATGTTTGGAATAGGACTACCGTACAGTAATCCTGACGTCATGATGACGATACTTCATGAATCAGATTTTTATGGAACAACTAAACTAAGCAAACACATCGAACACCACTTACAGTTCCTCTTGAAGAAGTCTTGGTCTGTACAAGATTTACACAAGGACCTGCGAATTAACGACGAGTTGGTGACGTCTAAAATCCCAAGCGAACAGGATTACTTCTCCATGCAGGGAAAAAATAATTTCTGCACTGTAAAGTGTAATATTCCAACTTGCTCTAGCGAGTCTGTTCTCTTGACAAACAAATCATCCAAATTCTTCAATTATTTTGAAGTTACTTTGGATGTAGATTCTGTACAAAACATCCACCTAGGATTTATAGATGATTCACATACCTTGTCAGAACATCATTGTGTGGGAATCAGTCCAAACACAGTTGGGCTGGTATGCTCTCATTCTGAAGTCTTGTATTGTGACACAAGGGTTGATTTGGAAGCACGAACAGAAGTGCGGCTAAAAGGCGGGGACAGAGTTGGTATGTGGTGGGATTGTGTGTCCAAATCTTTATCCCTGTACCAGAATGGTTCATTTGGCCTAAAAATTCAAAACGTTAACATTGTGGATTGGTTTTTTGCCGTGAGCATAAGCAACGACGAACATAGGATTTATATTGTCCCTGATGCCATCCATCCGGACATTAATAGCGTATACGAAAACGTAAAAATGTAAAAACATCATGATAAATAAAATGTATGTATTATTTATTAACGTTTAGGCTTGAGCTTAACTTATATGACAGCATGGTATATTCACAAGGGTAAAATGAATCCCTCCGCCGGCGTTTGTTTTGTAGGTCATTCGAAGTCGATGGGACACATCCTGATACGATTATTTGTGGTACGGTTAGTGTGTTCTCACATACGAATGTCATTTTATTTTTTGATTGATAGATAATAATAATATATCTTCTTTTTGTTGGCTTCAAACTCCGACGGAGCGAAAGTTTTTACAATCAAATTCCTTTTGACTGGACTTTTGTCAACATCAAGGATTTTGACTTGACAACAGAAAATAGAAATATTTTCGAACGGTACGACAAGTAAATGAAATCATAGAGTAGAGCAGGATAAGAGATTCAAAAGAATAATACTTATATGGCCGAAAAGTTTTGTCAAATACACCATATCCTCAAGGATTTACCTTGAAATCAAGCTTGATTTCAATCTTCAAATTGACGTCCTCTATCTAAATCAACCCATTCACATCGTTATCATCTGCAAACAATTCGAAAATGATCAAGTATTGGAAGACTAATAGCAAAAATAAGAGATCTGAGAAGGACGAGATCACATCCGAAGTTTATGGGGTTGGAAGAAAGACAGTAACAGATGTAAAAATAGAGTACAAAAAGGCTTTCATCAAAGGGACTTTTTACACCACCGCGGCTTCCAACTCAAAGAACAAATACAACAGTCACACAGTTCTGGCAGACACTTCTAGAGGTAGACAATTTGTAGAAATACAGAGTTTGTTCAGAAACAATGGCGCCAAAGAACTCACAGCGTCAGTAAGTTTCTTCATTGAATCAATCAATAATTGAATGCATTCCTCATACCGTAGTTAAGCTGTGTATTGCGGTGAACTCGGGAAATGAAGTCATTGCCATACCTCTCATTGGCCCAAACAATGACATGACAATGTAGTTATTTTTATGAGTGACGGTAGGTAACATGTTTTTAAAATTGAATAACATTAGTCAGAAATCAACGAACTTTGCATATAACAGAAATAGGCAGCCATACAGTTTTCAAGACGTGTAGGATGAACAACTTTGAGAGGTGTGCACATGTCTCATTCGTGTCTAAACAAATCAAGATGCACTCATGACCAATGACACCAGATGCTCATTTAATGAATGGAATTACAGTATGAGGCCGTTGTTTGGGTAGATAATACAATGGAATCAATAAACATTCGTTAGAAAATACTACTTTTATTAACATCACGAACTACTATTCGTAATACCTGCTAACACTTAAAAGCGTCTCTAYTTGAACTACTTTTTCTAACGAGCCGTTCTACTTTCGTTACTACTTTCACCCATGGTGTTGTACAACTTTAAAACGATCGGACACAACCAATCCGCAATTACTAAAAAATGTACGTAAAAAAAGAATTGCACAAAAAAAGAACATCGTATTTTGATACTTTTTGGCCTGAATTCTGGTACTTWCCCACCACTTTCTAGCCTTGATTTTGCCATTTCGTACAAGAAAAAGAACTACTTTTGAAATCACGGGATGTGATCTTCGTCAACCCAATACTGTATCTACAGTACAAATCTGTAGTAGTAATTTAAAATTTCCTTTTTAATACACTATCTCAATATCTACAGAAAATAAATAAATGAATATTTTACTGTCCTTGTGTCTGATTGGCATGCTGCACGCCTATGTTGTATGCCAAGCATTCACAGACAGTGAAATAAAGACTATTGTAGACAGTCACAACTACTTCAGAAAAATTGTCTCTCCGCCAGCAAGCAACATGATGTCCATGTTTTGGGATACCACAGTCGCTTCGTTTGCACAGGACTATGCGAATAAATGTCAAGGAGATGGCATGCTATCCCACAACCCTAGCAGACAAATCAATGGACAATACGCAGGGGAGAACATTTTTGCTTCTACAGCAGCCATCACCGACTTGAACGTACCTCAAAAATCATGGAACAGCGAAGTACAATTCTATAACTACACATCGTAAGATAAACTAATTTACTAAACTTTACTAATCATCAGAAATACATGCAAATCAGGAGAAGTTTGCGGACACTACACCCAACTAGTATGGGCCAACAGTTATAGACTAGGATGTGCCAGAGTTCAATGTTCCTCGATGAAATTTAAGTTCAACTTTTTGTGTAATTACGTGGTTGGTAAGTTGAAATGGCATTCACACTTTAATTTTATGAAAAGGTGGTAATTGGGTAGGCGAGAAGCCTTATATCGCAGCCAACGCAACAGTAAACGGAACCTCTGCATTCTCTTTATACTCAGGAGCTGGCACGCCACTACCTGTAACAAGCTCATCCTCTGTAACAAAGTCATCAGCGATGACCCTCCTTGCAGTTGCACTTGCCGCAATTTTGCTTTTGTAGATGTGTATTCAAATAAACATGCTGTATTTAAATCACTCACCTGCAATTCCCAAATTTAACATTCTTGATTCCAACTACATTTGAATTTGGAACATTCAAAAAACGCAACGCCGACGAAAAAGTATATTATCTGACATTTGGGTGTTCATATTCCACCAAAACAATTCTAAAGTTTAATAACTTGCATTTTTCATACTCATTTCGTGTAATTACATTCTATTCATTCTATATTTATATTAATAATACAATAAAAATGATGCAATGGTACAAAAGATGCCTCAATAATAGACCATTAACAACTAAGGGTATAACAGCTGGATTTTTGATAGGAATAGGTGATCAAATATCGCAGAACTTTTTAGAAAGACGAAGCTATAACCAGATTGAATTTGGTAGAACGGCACAGATGATGATGTACGGCTCCTTTTTATCCGCACCCAGTATGCATCTTTGGTACAGATTTTTGGATGTAGCAGTGAAAAACAAAAGAATACCATACAAAAACATTCACGCCAACACAAGGTTGTTCTCACCTGAATGGAGAAATTTTATGAAGAGTGAATACAAATTTGTTGCACTACGTGTGGCTATGGATCAGTTCTTATTTGCACCGTACATTATCTCGTTGTTTTTCACTTCAATGACCATTGGAGACACACTTCGCAGTCAGTATAAAAGAGGTGGTCTAAATACTCTACGTGTTGATGAGTAGGGCTCGGCACGAATAAATAAAAATAAATAACGAATAATTTGCGGAATTATTTATTCAATGGAAAATTAAAACAAATAAATAATCCGCAAATGAATAATTATTCGAATAATTCGAATAAATAATGATAAACGATTGAAAGATTTATTTATTGATTTTTGTAGTGATCCTTTAACAACATAAGCATTCTGAATGATTCTTCACTTAATGTATACCTTCTCAGTTGAATTATATCTCGACCTGTGTTAAATAGAGACTGATGCGAGCAGGAATTGCCAAATACTCTCTTGCAACTTTTGACATCACTGGATAAGTTGTTTTGTTATTATTTCACCACTTTAAACAGAATTGAAAAGCAGCTTCTCCTTCTTTTAATGGGTGTTGTACAACTGGAGTATTGTAGTATGAATGTACATCAGATTGAGTATTTTTAGGAATACTCCGAATCATGTACTTGGCAAGGCTGTAGTCTGAACTAGGCGGTGTTGTGTCAAGGTCACCTCCTTCTTCAACATTGTTATCAATCTTGATTTTTTCAATGATTTCAGCAACTTTGAAATTATAATCAGCTATAGTTACAATCTTTGCCATATTTATTCCAGTGTGGCTACCTTCTATAGTTTTAAATTCTAGTAGACGCTTATAAAATCTGAAATCTGGACCTATCCAGAAACCTTTAATTCCTATAAAACCCATTAAATTCTCACTAGTCCAAGCATTAAGACAGAGGGCAATAGTTATACAAGTTGTCGCAAGTAGGTTTTTCAATACCTCCCTACTTTTAAGAAACTCTTGGATCTTTTAACAGTAGTGGCACTAATAGCAGCATAATCGGCTCCTGCATTGTGTATCATAGTCCTAAAAGAGGGAGACTCAACATGTGTAAATGGGAGGTTGTTCTCAACCACATGACAAACAATATCTGTTCTGAATAGTTGTTCTCTATTCAATGGTTCTGGGCGCTCTTTTGAGTCCTTTTCTAATTTGTGCTTCAAAAATAGTGACGTGCTATATTTCCAGTTGGAGTATCAAGTTTAGCAGTCCAGTTCCAGTGCAAACACTTAATCCTCTCTTCACCGTTACTCGTTTTGAAACTTTCATGATGCTGTCGGACGCAGCTTCTCATATTGCCTTTGTTTGTATTCACATTAGCATTTCAGGATCTGGTTGCTCTGGATGTACCTCTTGCGATTCGTCCTCATTATCACTATTTTCAAATATATATATAGTCTCTTATTGCGTCGTGGGTCTGACATTATTTGTTAGTTATTTATAAATAATTCAAATATTATCCGAATTTAACCATTACAAAATAATCAAATAAATAACAAATACGGATAATTATTTATTCGAATAATTCGAAAATAATCCTTATTTATGCCGAGCCCTATGTCAATTCTCAATGACGTCCAGTTAGTTTAATTGCAAAAAGTCTTCACCATTAAATTATTTTGCCTTATAAACAAACTTCGATGTCCCAAATGCGAGTTGATTATTGAGAGTGTGGATCTAACAGAATAAAGAACTGCTGACACGAGAAAAATGTAGTAAAGAATTGAGTATGATCTTTTTTGAACATGACGTGTGGGATCATCTCCTTAAATGGATAACAAAATTATCAAAAGAGTCCTCAAATTTTTACTTAAATGCCATTTCAGATGTTACGTGTAGTCGTTGGACCGCCACAAATGACATTTGAAAAGTATAAAAGTGTAACTTTCATCACAAATTTAAATAAAGAATCATGTCGAAGAACAATAAAGGTTCAGTAGCACCGATAGATGTGGTGTCACTAGTTTCAATGGCTGCTTTATCTATGGGATTCAATCTAATAGGAAGGATAGTAAACAACAAACCAATGGTGCTAATATCAACACCAATACCCTGTGTAGCATTCATGATGCTGTCAAGAGTTTGGACATTTCATGAGCCAGTCAGATACCAAGGAAATACTTAAACCAATCTTGTAGGAGCAGGACTACTAATATCTAGTATTTCTGATGTTTTGATGAGTTTAGATATAGAAGAATACAATGGCACCTTATTTATTGTGCATGTTTTGTCTAGTTCAAATACTATATGGTTCAGCTTTTACATTCTGTGCACCACATGTCCATGCAGACGGTGACATACAAAAAGGCGCTATAGAATTGAGATTGAGCAGATGTATACCGTTTATGATATACTGCATAATGAGCTGGACGTTTATAATGATGGGCAGGGGCTTTGACCCAAAATCTGCCTTGGTTTTTGTGTACATTACATTGCAGTGTATAAGTACGTGGAGAGCAAGCGCAAGAGTGGGAACAATACCCGGGAACGCAATCATGCAGCTGTTTGCCCAAACTGGTATGATATTGTTCACCTTGTGTGACACTATGATAGCACTACACATATTCGTCTACCTAGGAAACAAACACTTTGGTAGTCATAGACATGTCAGTCTATTGGGTTGGACAGTTATTTATAGCTCTGTCCAGCAATGAACACCTAAACATTAGAAAAGTTGTTCATTATTCTGCGTCATGTTGCCGCTGTGAGATGCAGCAGCAGGAAAAGAAGTTGGAATACACACCTAAATTGATGTCTCCATATCCTGGTGCATGCCCTGATAGTCCGACAATGTATACAACAGCATCATTCAAACAAATAGTATAGATTAATTAAAAACAAATATTATTCAGGAGTCTTGTGCTAATTTGCTTTGTATGGGTTCTTTTAAATGAAAAATTGTCTAATATTATGATATTATAGGGTTTAAAACTCAAAATTTCTTCTCAGCATGATAGAGACAAGTTAACTTGAAAATAACAACCTCGTATGGAAGTTGACCGGTAACCAAGCAATCGAGCAGACACAACAATCTTCACATATATTATTTTATTTAAAATCTTTACAATCCTTTTCTCTTTTCGACATATTCCTTGAAGGCCTGTGTGTACCACAACCTCATGTAAGTATCTCTTAAATTCACGACAACTTGTTGAAGAACGCCATCAAACAAATCGTCACCAAGCGTACAACCCTCCTTATCTTCCTCGTACGCCTTCAACTTTTCAGCGGCAGAATCAGCGCTCTTACTAGGTAAGTTGACTTGATTCAACGACCCACTCGCCAAATAACTATCAAAGATTAACTTTGCCTGTTCATAACGCTCTACATTCACGTTATTTTTAAATCTCGCAATGTCGTCATAAATGAGAACATTTTCAACCGAGAATTCCTTTTTTGCAAAATCTCTAAACAATTCATGAGTGGTCACATCGCCACAACCTAACAACCGATGAATCATATCCGAGGAATCGTTAAATTCCGTAGGATCCAATTCACACACATGTTTCGGCAATCCACTAATTGCCGACAATGAGGAACTATTGTTTCCTGGACTAGTATCGATCCTGTCGGAATTTGATTTGATGATTGCTTTTTTTTCGCGGCGTTCCCATGCGATGGCATGGAACAATGAAACACCGGGTATCACTAGTAATCCGGGTATTTCCCAGAATAAAAAGTAGAGAATGGTCCTAACCAACACAATGGTGCTGGTGCGGTCGACGACCGTCGAGGAAATGCCGAAGCATGCGACGATGATTCCTAAGCAACTTGCGGGTATGCAGAACAAATACAATTCCATTCTGTAACGCAACGGATCGTCTTCGAGAAACATGTTTCCGAATGAGAATGGAGATGGAGTGCGGTAGACCATGATCATGTCGGTAATTAACATGATTACCGCGGTGACCGCAATCACTACCACTAGAACAATTTCGTAACGTGCTAGGATGGCGGCGGGTACTCCCGCTGGCGTGATCTTGGCCCAATTGTCGTTACATATACCTCCCGTGCGGGAAATGTCGATGGCTCCCATGATGTAAATGCTTAATAAAAGTGCGACCATTGAGAAGGCTAGTAGGTACCATGATGTGAGGGACTTTATGATTTTTGATTTTAAACGTATGCGACGATTGGCTCTTCCGATTGCTGATTGTTCCTTCATTTTGTCGGTGTCTAGCGTGGCGCAGTCATCTGCAAGTTGTTCCTCTCTTCTGATTTCCTGATGTTGTTGTTTTCTTGATTCGTATGCCTTGAGAACAAAGAACCTTCCGAAAAGAAATACTATACATAAAAGGTTGACAATATAGAGCGGATTGCTTCCCCATTGTTCTATGAAGCAGCCTACCGATGAGGCAGTTCCGATGCTATCGTGTGACCATGAGGCGGGCCAAGCCGACTGAACTCCTGCTATATTTCCTATTATCTTGCTAAGTAGAAAAACATATGGAATCCATTTTCTTGACTTCAATGGTTGTCTATTTCTTTTAAATAAACACAAGAAGATCATCAATATGCAGCATATTATGACGGAAGCTCGAAGTATAACTGCTACTACGAAACTTGCTATATCTGTTGGTGTTGCTGGTAATGGTTGGTCGGTACTGTATGGATCGTCTTGGTGACGTTCAAGTATGCCTTGTATAATGACAGACTCCCTACTACGAAGTAACATCGTGATGGGTTGACGTCGGATTGTGTTCTGTTTATTTTAACTCAAGGTCCTTTTAAGGATGATTCGTACATCCTGGACGTCATCTTTCAATCTAATTATAGAATAACAAAATATAAAAGTTTTTTGGATTGCTATTACAAAATCATATCAATCTAATGAGACAGGTCAGGTCATCCAAAATTCCAAATGTATGAGTACAGGTTTTGACGGACATTTTATAAAGTTTTAACATGTAACAAATAATGTTGTAATTAAACTGTATATTATTTTACAGTTGTCCAACAAAATTCCGATGAAGCCTGCATTGTTACTTCTATTTGCCATACTATCATGCAGTGTGGTAGCACAATTTGTCCTTAACGACGTCGCTAAAGACAACTCTGTATTCTATCCAAAAAAAGCAGATGGTGCAGTCAAGGCTCAAATGAAGTACGCAAAAACTTCACTAAGCTCTAAATCAGAGTTGGGTATCAAAGCTGTGGCTGATACCAAAGAGAGACCTTTGAGCGAAGAGAAGGAAGAGCTTCTTGATGTCTTGAAGGAGGTAACCTTGTCGAAAACCAGTTCCGATTTATTAGGAGAGCAATCCGTATCCGAAGTCAATGAACTACTATTAGGCATTCAAGAAAAATTGGACAAGAACCTTGTGTACAAACTAGAATCAGTTGCAGACGCAAACACTGTCTTAGTGGCAGCCAAGAGCGCAGAAGAAGCAGCGCTTTTGGAATTAAACAAACGCAAAAAAGCTTATGATGAAGCTGTTGTAACATTAGAAAGATTAGAAAAAGAGCTTGCTGCCGCTAAGAAGGCTTATGAAGCTGCAGTTCTCGCCAGAAAGGAAGCAGAGAGGAGATATACATCCGCTGTTGCCTCAAGAACTCAATTTGAAAAAAGCATGAAGAGTGAACAAGAACTCGTCTCAACCATTCGTACTATGATTGAGCAGTATGGTACAGCATCCACGGCTGCCCCAAAGAAATTGTAACAGTAAAGATATCGTGATTCATCATGACAAATCTAATGCTTTTTATTTATACATATTTGGTGCAAGTGTTTTGTTAAAAGTTAGTGGAATCATATCCCTAACTCGTTCATCATATCTTTTATCCGATATAGGCTGTCATTCTTTCGTTTCAAAACTTTTATGTTACTATCCAAATATCCTGCAAATCCTTTTTCAGGTGCGTCGCTATCTGCCGATTCTGAATGTGATTCTTCTTGGCCAATATTGCGGTCTTCTTTTTCCACTTCAGCAAGGGTTTGTACCTGCTTCCACTCCTTGGCTCCAAACTGTTCAAGGTGTAGGTTGGAATTTGCAGAAAAAGAGGGATTCGAAGTCCTCGACGATGATTCTATACCTACACCCACGGTTTTATCTTCAGGATCATGCTTTGATGAGTGAGCTGCGGCGGCGCTATTTGATGGCATACGCAGAACGTCTTTTTTCATTCTATACTATTATAATTTGCATTTGTAACAATCTACGATTCTACAATGGGGCACAATCATCCCAAAACAGGAGTTTTTAAGATTTGGCCCTGCGGAGGTTGTATTACATTGCTTGTTCATTGCGTTATGAATATAACTTCATCTGAGGTCTGTTGTCTAATAACTAGAATACACGTCTGTCCGTTTGTTGTTTCACATTTAATTTGATACTTATCAACTTGAAACTTCGATGATACCTTGTGTGTGCTGAATCCTACTTTTATTACACCTTAGTTAGTAACCGACGTTGACATGCCGAGACGTGCGACAAACTCAAAAATAACAGTTGAAGAAATCCCAAACAAAGTGACCATGTCAAATGCATACGGTGGCTTGTCGCCGAGAGGAATTAATACGCCGAGAGAAGAGATGTTGAGGCAGCTCTCAACATCGCCAAAGAAGCGAAATCTAGGTCATAGAATGTCTTTATTCTTCAGCAACGCGACGCGGAAAACATCCGTTTCAGACCCTATAAACTCAGATTTAAAACCGAGGATCATAATACCCGAAAAGCTTGACGCAATGAAATCAGAGTATGCGAGTACAATAAAATTCTACAAAGAACTCCGAACTCGCATAATGGACATTAAAAAAGCTGGCGAGGTCCTTATAGAAGCAGAAAGAGCTTTATCACAAACAACTAGTGCTTATTTAAGCGATCCATTGAATTGCATAGGATCAAACCAAGAGCTAGGTATTTGCATGCGCTCGTTTTCACTCTTTACCAACAATTAGGAAACTTTCAAAAAGCATTCTCAACCCTAAGCGACTCTAGGGAGTCGTTAAATCCAATTGCACTCAAGTACATAGAGGAGCTAGATGAGTTAATCTCGAAGAAGCAAGAATTAAAGACTCTCAAAAAAGAGTACCAAGAAGTTAGAAAGGAATATGAAAGATACCCTTTAATACTGCCTGCAGATCCTGTTGTTAAACAATCCTATCTCAGGGACTTTGAAACAATGTGCACAAAACTCAACGATTCCTTCTCAAAATATTACAACAACTTGGAATTTCAACTTCGAAGGAGGAATGTGCAGGTAACCCAACTTTAACATAAAATCACTCACAATGTAGTTCCAAGACTCTGTATATAATTTCATGTACGCATACTCAAGCCTTTTTGTCACTGGTGTGAATACATTCAAGAAAGCAGGAGTTCAAGGAGTCGATCTTACGAACACACCTTGCGACGGATTCCGAACCCACAACATCTCTGTAGTGAATGTTAGGCATAAAATTGTTGACTCCTCTGCTTTGAACAAAAACAAAATTTTCGGAGGGGATGTTTGCGACCCTATACCAAGGCCCATCCTGCAGTTGTTTGACATTGTGGAAGAAAGAGGTTTGAATGAAGTTGGCATTTTCAGACTGAGTGGTGACGATGCTTATGTGAAAGAAAAGTCCTCAGAAATTGACAGGGGTGGTGACATGGACAATGAGCCTTACAGAGATAGCTACGTCCATTCTTGCGCATGCCTCATCAAACTGTACATTAGAAAGCTGGTTGAGCCATTATTCACTTTTGATGCATTCGCAGAACTTATTTTGAGGAAACCGACTATTGATGAGATCCGTGACTTTATACATGAAAGACTACCAATGGCCAACCAAAAATTGTTGAACGTCACACTCAAGTTGCTTGTGAAAGTTAGTGAGAACCACGAGGTTAACAAAATGACAGCAAGTAATCTCGGTGTTATTTTTGGTGTAAGCTTCTTTAGAATGAGGTATGACTTTGAACTTTACTATATGCATTAACAGTAACAGGGAGGAGGACCCAATGACACTGGCCGCCAACATCAACAACATGGGAAATATTTGCACAACGATAATAGAAGGATATAATAAACATTGGTACACAGATCCCAAATGGTCAGAGAAGCCTACTCCTGAGCCTTTCGTGTCCACATCAACAGCAGTCATGTAAGAAAACAAAATAACCTAAACTAACAAGTATAGACAAATCGAAGACGACGATTCTGACGAACCAATCAGCGAGAGTGTCGATGAAGCAAAATTCGCAGAACTTTTTAACAAAAGATTAAGCAAGTCAGGGACGTCTATTGTGTAAGTATTCAACAATAATCAAATGAAAAAGTACTAACTATTTGCAGTGATGAACCGCCAACAATACCAACACCCATAACTAAACCAGAAGTTAAACCAGAAGTTAAACCAGAGGTCAAATCAGAAACAACAGACACAGAGACATCAGTACCAGTCCACATACCCCCACTACCGCTAAGCATAAATGCTTGGCCACCAAGGAAGGCAAGTTCTCCAAAAACTCCAAGAACCAATCCACCAGCCCAACAACAAAGTAAAAGAATGAGCCTCTTCTCCATGTTCAAAAAAAATTAACTTCTTTTGAAGGGACAAATAAAGAAATTTCTTTTATGTACATATTTAGTAATTTCAATTTTTCTTATAAAAATACTCTCGCTGTAGTTGTCATCTACACAAAACAAAAAAAACATGGATAGTTATGTCATAGAGAAGAAGATCGGTTCTGGGTCATACGGAAATTGTTTCCTTGCCCACTTGAAGGAAAACCCTGATAAGCGTTATGTTATTAAGAAAGTACCATTGAGCAACATGAGCACAAAGGAGAGAAAAGCTGCTCAGCAAGAAGTTACTCTATTGCAGAGTTTGCAACACCCCAATATAGTCAGCTACAGAGATTCATTCATGGATAATGGTGAGAAAGACTTGTGCATCGTAATGAGTCATTGTGCCGGTGGTGACCTCGGAGGTAAACTCAAGAATCACAAAGGACCTATTCCTGAGGACCAGTTAATCAAGTGGTTTGTTCAAATTGCTCTAGGTAAGTTTGAAAAAATGAACTACAAAATATTTACAAACTTCAGCACTTGATTATATACATAGCAAGAAAATTCTTCACAGAGATTTGAAGGCTGGTAATATTTTCCTTACCAAGTCCGGTCAAATCAAACTTGGAGATTTTGGTATTGCAAGAGTTTTAAATAGGACAATGGATATGGCCCAAACCTCAATTGGTACACCACTATACATGAGCCCCGAATGCTGTAACAACAAACCCTACTCGTATAAAAGCGACGTCTGGTCGTTAGGATGTGTTATGTACGAATTAGTGACTGGCCAATTGCCTTTCAATGCTCAAGATCTAAGAGGTCTATTCATGAAGATTGTTCGCGGCATATATACGCCAATACGTACCACTGGAGACAGAGCCTACAGCGCAAACATAAAGAACCTCGTTGATAGAATGTTGGTGACAACTGCTGCTAAACGCCCCAGCGTTCGGAGCACATTGTTAACTCCCTTCTTAAGCAAACATGTATTAGAATATAGAGACCAAATCAAAACACAAGTTGCAACTACTATGGACATTGAAGCGATAGAGCAAAACAACTTGCAAATGCAAATAGCGGACATGGGAGTCGTAGAGGCTAGCGATACCCCACGTTCTAATGTATTATCACGCCCAAGCAGTGCAGCCTCTTTAAACTCACCACCATCTGAGAAAACCCCACCAAGAGTTTCCCCATACGCACAGCAGGTTAAAAAGACACCACCAAAACTTGTGTCTCCTTACGGTGGCTTAGTGCTACGTAATAAGATTGTAAGAACACCACCATTAGTCGCTAAGAAGAGCCCAAGTTCAGCAGGGTCTCCGAGCTCCGGAAGCGATAGTGCATCCTCCAATTCAGGGACTCCAAGAAACCTTGGCACACCAAAGGTTGAAAATTCAAAGTCACCCGTAGCAAACTCTCCAGCTGTTGCTTCTCCAAGTGCAATAAGGAGGCCAAGTAGTGAGCAGCGCAACATTAACAACCGCATAAACTTGATTCAAAAAGACAAGGAGCGAGTAAAAGAGGCTATGGAGAAGTTGAAGAGAGAGAAAGAAGAGCGTTTGAGGCTTCATGAAGAACGCTTGAAGCGAATAGAAAAAGAGCGCGAAGAGAAAATGAACGCTCTACGAGGAATAAAACCATCACCTCGCAATCCAATGATCAAGTTGAGGTAATTTTACAAAGTTTTAAATAAACCACCAGTTTTGTTACATTAAATCGTTTATGCTCACCCAACAATAGAAAAATCATTACGTTAGGTTTATTATGTTCCGTTGTTGTTTTGGGGGTCAAAGTGCGAGTAGCGATGATGACTCGATGATAGAGAACAACTACACGGTGGAATGGTGCCAACAAATAAGGATAACAAACGAAAAAGTTAAACATCAAGTTGTATTATCTTATCCGGGTCATCACAGACTAAAGATTAAGAATAATGGGAAGCACGCCATATCGTTTCACGTAAAAGGTCAGGATTCGGAGTCGCGCTTAGTATTCGAACATTCGGATGATGTAGAAGCAAATTTTATGTATGACTTTTTCGTGAAGAAGCAAAACACAGTTAGTCAACAATTATGAAAAATACGATAATGTTATAGTTGACAGTCGACATTCAAATGAAATTAAAAGTAGCAATAATAGGTCGGTCCTCCATGTGCGACGTTGAAATACAATTCATAGAGAACACGCGACACGTACCTCATGTGTCAGACAGAAAACAAACAAATTCGGTTAAGACTCCAGAATGGTTTAATAACCTCAAGAACAAGGCGTCCTCACCAAAGAATGATAGTACATGGATGGAACTTAATGACCACTCACAAAGTCAAGTAGACTTTACTGACATTGATGAATTTTCAGATGCTGACTCATTAAAATCATTTAAATAACATCACTTTTGTTCTTGAAAAAACGTTTTAATGTTTACATGTTACTTTGATTTTGATGGATTCACGAGGGGTACGTACATGACTCCCATTGCAGAAGTCTTTTTAATGTTTCCGTCGGCATCTTTGTCAATCACCATTAACTCTTGAGAGCCACCTTCTGGTCCTACAGGAACCACAAGTCTTCCATTGTTCGCTAATTGTTGGATGAGCATATCTGGGATTGTAGCTGCGGCTGCACCTACATGCATCGCATGGTAGGGAGCTTCAGATTCATAACCCTTCCATCCGTCACCCTCATGAATTTGTAGGTTTTTATTTTTGTACATTTCATAAACAAGTCCAGTTTCTGTGGACAGACACTCTTGGCTGTGTTTGGCGAGTTGAGGAATATATTCAAGTCCTATCACTTTGCCGCTGTCTCCAACCATCTGTGCCATACAAGCAACCAAATAGCCTGATCCTGATCCTACATCCAAGGCTCGATTGCCTTTAACCAAATGGTCTTTTAAAATTTCCAAGGCAAATGCATGCATATGAGGTGCTGATATCGTTACATTGTACCCAATACGTTGTGGTGAATCCATGTAAGCGATCTCATCATCCAAGACATTCTTGTTTGGAATATAATGTTTACGATCTACCCTCAACATTGCATCTCTGACTAAGCTTGACTTGATAATGGATGCTTTTACCATTTTTTCAATAAGCCCGGCATTTGATGTCGAACTGCACGTCCAAGACATGTTTCTTAGAAGAATCTAAATTTGAAAAAAGAGAAAGTCCTTTCTAATTATACCATTCAAAGAGTGAATTACAATGACTTTATTACATTATTTCATGACATCAGTAAAGCACAACACCATCTAGATTAGCTTTGCCTCGTTAAAATAGAATTAAAGCATCATTCATTTAGAACAAGTGGTGATAATTCCGCTCTCCTCTTCATTCTACCTAATACAAGACCATCCTTTTTGAATAGTATAAGGACAATTGCATATACAAAAGAAGAACACAATACAAGAGTCATAGTGTACCATACAAATCCAATAGATCCAGCCATTTTAAAAGCCATAGTGACAAGTATAGGACTAACAAAATTCGCAGTAGATGTGGCAAGATTTATCATTGCACCCATACCACCAGTAACCTCTATACCCATGTATGATTTGGGAAGGCCCATTGATACTGGTATCAAAGTAGAATAATAAGTTCCTATAATTCCAACACACACACTAATAACCATAATGTTCTCCCGGAAGATAAGCATCAAAGAAAGTGATATAATGAGACCTAATGAATTCATGATGATTAAGTACATTGGTTTAAGATAATAAGATAAAGCCAGCGCGACTAAGCGAGCAACTGTGAAGCACAACCAGAATAAAGAGTTTAAGAACTTTGCATTCACTTTGTTAATGAGTGTGGTCTTGATTAGATATGTATAAAGGAAACCAGAGAATACACCCTCCGTGTTGAACATGATTGCAACAGTCAAGATGCAGAAGGCTACAAATTCTAATATACGTTCATATGCAGAGTAGCCTAGACTTTTTGAGGTTATTTTTTTTCTAACCTCTCTCCGCACGTCAAGTTCTGGGGCAATCAAGAATGATACTATCACAATCAAAACAGAACACGCTACACAAAAATAACATATACTAAGAGAGTCCCACCATTGGTTCCTCTCTTTGGTACCAACTACTTTAATAAACCCTGCTAGTATGAGTGGAGATAATGTACTCCCTATACCAAAGCAAAATTGCTGCATCTGCAAGAATATATTTACTTGCTCTCTCCATAAATACCCAACCAAAGTGTTACAAAAAGTCTTCATGCTTCCGACGGCCAAACCTGCAACTACATTTAAAACCAGGACAATTATGAAATGTGAAACAAATGTGGCAGCCGATAAAGACGCTGCTAAGCATATCATTGTGAAGATGATAATGCCCCTCCGTTGAGGTAATGTCGTATATTTATCCATTAAATTTCCTGTAATGATACCTCCAATTGCATTGCCCAGGGCTCTCGCTGTGACAATGTAACCAACTGACAGCACCTTTGTGTGTGTACGCACTGCAAACATTGGTAAGGATGGGCCGATCATTGACCAAATGGTACCTAAAAGTATAAAAAAATGTGTAAAGTAATGCATACCTTGGAAGAATAGTGCAAGACACAAAGATATCTGAGTCAACAGTTTGCCTTTGTTCTCAGATAGATACTTGAGTGCTGTCGCTTGTGTCATGTGTTAGTTTTAACATTAATCAGGTCAAAATGATATCAGTTGCCAAATAACACCATTATTTTGAACTTTCTCCGCGAACCGGAGAACAACTAAGCTATTCCCGGATTTTTATTACAATATTTTTCTGTTTGGAAATCAAATAAGGACGTGAATAAAATAAACGAAATCTTCGACGAATTCATAATTAGAACAAGATTTGAATTGTTTGAAGGTTTAACTTTGGTATAGTATATAATAACATATTACATAAAATTAGAAATTTTTGTGCGCCGGGTTAGCTCAGTTAAATCTGAATGGAAGAGCGCGAGACTTCTAATCTCGAGGTCGTGGGTTCGAGACCCACATTCGGTACTTTTACATTTTCAACACTTCTCTACCCAACATTTTAGAATTCTGGTGTATTTCATTCTAGAAAGGTTGTTTGATGGAGTAATTTTATTGCCTTGTGTAACCTCTGATCTTCAGATTTATAATATCTTACAAAACAATGGTTTGGGGATCAAGTGGTGGGCTGTGGGGGTTCATCAAAAAACATAAGAAAAAGTTCGCTTTTGCCACTGTTGGAGCGATTGCCATTAGCGGCTTGAGTGCTGTTGGATACTACTATTGGAATGAAAGGCAAAAGAAACTAGAGGAGCAAAGCACAATGGCGCTTCGAATGCGATATTTGTTTGAAGAAAATAGAAAAACATCAGTATCGGCATTGTATAATTTGTTCCCACAGACGCAAAGGGTGTTGGTTGAAACTCTCAATCCAGAAAGTGCTTTAGACAAAATCAGGTCCATGACTCAGGAAGAAAAGAGATCAGCTTGGAATGACATAAAACTTCAAAGTACGTCTAACAATAATCTTGAATTCTAAAGTTTGAAGTATTCTCACGCACTATTGCTAGTGTTTACAGCGTCTCATTGCTACACTTATTTTTATCCATACAAGTGAACATGATTGGTCGCTACCTTTTTATACGTCACTTAAGGGATAACAATAACACATTGTTCAAGCCTAATACTCTCAACCAACTGGATGTTGACGAAAAGTCACAACAACAGTTTTTGTCTGTAGTAGCACACTTTCAAAATGAAGGTATATCAAGGCTCATAAAAATCGTTCAAGAAAATGTTGAAAAGAGTGCCGCTGAGTAAGTATTTAACAAAACTTTGACCAGCTAACAATTCAAAAGCTTATCTCTAAAGAAAGTCTGCACACCAAGCGACATGTTTGATTTAATAGAAGACGTGCGCAAGCAGATTGAACAAAAGTTCTTCGACGAGGCTAAGGTTTTAGAGTCCGAGTCTACTCAATTAGAAACAAGTTTATCAAAGGTTTTGCTCCCAGACGAATCCAAAGTCAACGATAACCCTACTTTAAATATGTTGGTTGATGAGGTAAGACATTTTTTCTTTTACTCTACGTAATCATGTGTTAGCTGAGGGATTTAGTAGACTCTGTACACTTTGTAAACGTTTTTAGAGAGACTTGCAACTCGTCGTTCAGCGTCCTATACAGAAGAATTGAAAACTTGATGATGGACGAGCCGACACAGGTAGGAACATTCATTTTCTAATTTTTACATTAATAGAACCAAATGAGAGTGGCCTTGTTCCTACCGAAATTAATGAGGGAGACAAAAACAATTATGAACGACCAATTGAACGCAGAATACGGAAATGTTGTAAATGAATACGTATGGGCCGTGCACGAAAATGTAACTTTAAATAAGTATTGCGTAATGGTGTACTCTCATGGTGTTGTGTATTGAATAAATAGGACAACAATTTAATAACATTCTTTTACGTTTTATACAAGTGGAACTTCCGCTCTTACTAACTTACGAATAATGGAAATATTATTCGCGTGCTATTATTATCACATAGAGCATTATCTAGAATTATGAAAGTCAATTACGAGATTGATACTTCTCCTACAAGTTCAAGTTCTCAGCTCTATTTTTTGTAACCCACAGTCATGGAAAACACACAACCCATTACGGTGGATGCCAAGAAGTTCATTTTTGCGATGGCACTACTCCAACGCCCAAATACCAAAGAGTGTGCAACGTGCAAGACCTATAATGTTGGTAAAGAAAATAACCTGAAGTTCTGCGCTGGTTGTCGTTCAGTATGTTACTGCACCACAGAGTGCCAGAAATCACATTGGAACATTCATAAAACTACTTGTAAGATTGTCACTGCGTTCAAAAAAGCCATTGCGTTGCCTGAAGAACAAAAATTTTCACTTTTAACGAATCTGATCGACAACACCACCTTTGTCATCAAGAACGGGGAAAAACAGATCAAAGTAAGACCAGTATATGGAGTGATCAAGTCAAAGGAAGAAAAGAGAATAAGTATCGATTTCTTAGTACCAACCCCAATGCGTGATGGAAGTGTTGAAGATTATCCTATTTACATCCGCACAGGAGATAAAGATTACAAGAATATGAAAGATAAAGATGATCTGGTAGTCACTGAAAGTCACATGAACTTCAAGTTCAGCTATCCTCTTCGAAATAAGAAAGAATACTACTTTAGATTCGAGTCCCCAGATGGATTTACAAAAGGTGATATTGTGTTAATGTTGTGTAAAATGTATAAAGTAGTTTATGCGGTTGATGACGCATCTAGTTTTATTGACACAACTAACAGTGAAACAGAAATGATGTCTGGAATGTTTTCTAATGGCTATTATGGAATCTGGGGACACGGTATCGAAGACTTGAGTATGGATTCAATAGATTGTGAAGGAGAGGTATGGGGTATGTCAATTAGTTCTTGAAATAAATCAATTTTGTTACACGAGTCTTCAAAATATTTTAAAGCCTTACTTGTAGATGTATTATGTGTCTCTTGACATGACCAAGACACAGTTTGCATTCTTTGTAAAGTCGAAGTGAGTAAAAATAACAAAAGTCGGAGAAATGCTGAGGACTACTTTTCAAGTTTTAGCAGGAGTGGGTTTATATGAAATTGCCACAAGATCATACAATGCTTCGGGCAACAGTTCATCAGAGCAAATAGAGGGAGTATCTGCCGTATGTCAACTTCGTCCAGACGGAAATAGTGGGGTTAGCGGTAATGTTTATCTTGTTCAAGAGCCAGGGCAGAAAACAAGGATTCAAGGGAAGATAACAGGTTTAAAGGCAGGAAAGCACGGTTTTCATGTACACCAATACGGTGATCTAACTAACGGTTGTATAACTGCTGGCCCCCACTTTAATCCAGGTAACAAGACACATGGTGGTCCAGGTATTGAAGAGAGGCATGTTGGCGATCTTGGAAATGTAGTGGCTGACAAAGACGGTGTAGCAAAAATTGACCTTGTCGACGAGCAGGTTGTCTTGAGTGGTAGAGACTCGGTGATTGGAAGGAGTTTGATTATACACGCTGACGAGGACGACTTGGGAAAGGGAGGACACGAAGATTCCAAGACAACTGGACATGCCGGTGCCAGATTAGCCTGCGGTGTGATCGGATTAAAGAAGCACTAAATAAAATAATCTTCCCGGATAATCTCGTGTTCTTGATCATAGATTTCGAGTACGTTGTTAACTCAAGACCAAATTAAACCATTACCGGCAATGCAAATAAAAGTTAGACGACAAGGATGGACATAGATTTTGTCACTCCACTCATGCGATCTTTTGAAGAAGTATTTATTTGAAAACATTTATTAATTTTGGAACGAACGAGCCAGGATTTTTACTGGATGATACTAGGCTCTGTAAGCTCTGCAAAACTGCAAATACTTTTTCTCTCACACCGCATTTTAAAAGACCTTTACTCAATTCAACATTGATGAAATTTAAAAACAATTTACAAAAATGTTCATCAATTTCATCTCGGTCTTTGCACAGTACCATTCTTTTGATTAATATTGCGCCAATAGATTGTAATACAAAAGATATGTTAAAAATTCCGCAAGTAAGAATTTTCTGAATTAAATGTTCACTTACAAAATAATCTCTAGGATCAGAACCACATATGTTAACAGAACATTTCAGAATATCAATACTCAATTTTTCGGTTTTGATGTTCAAGTTGATTTTATCAATCAACATGACACAAAACGAAATTGTAATATTTTGATTTAATTCAGACTTTTCAACTACATTTTGATTTACAGGGACCAGATCAAGTACATTTAATTTAGGATCAACAACAACATTGTTTTGATTCTGAGAATCAAAATTTAAAAATAACCAATCTAAGTTGAATTTATTGAAATTTAACCAAAGAAATTCATTTTGGGCACATTGCTCAAGTGATGTTATGAATGAATTTGAAAAGGATTCAAAATTATTTTTCTTTACAACAGATACAATACCCAAATGAGATACATTGATTAACGTACCTTCATTCACATTGTATTCACTCCTGATAACATCTTTTGAAAGTAAAGTAATATGAGAAGGTTTCATTGTATAACTTTTTACAATTTCATTTGCTTGTTTTAGTTGGAAATTCCACTTTGCTATGGTCAAATCCTTGATCTTTGGATATAACTCAAATTCTTGAGCTAAAATAGATTTGTCGATGACAGTACATGGTGATTCATGACAACTTGTTAGTTTACTCCACATTTCTTGTTCTTTTGGTAAATTGGACATGATGAAAGCATCACTTGTAAATAAATACCTATTGGAATCATTTTTCAGTGTAGAGAGCGCTTTATGGAGTACAGGAAGAGCTTTACTTATTAGTTGGTAAATTTTGACAGCATATTGTTCTGTCCTACAACCAAATCTCATTTTCAAAGCCTTTGTGAAAGACAATTGAGATTTCAACTTTTTAATGAACTGTTTGTGTATGTTACCATAGAAAGATTGTAATGCCTCGGGAGATTCCTTTTCTACATCATTTTGTTCAACTATATTTGGCTTTACAATATAAATCATCAATACAGCTTTTGCAAGATCTGACAATGGTGTTATATTCGCACCTATGTAGGAATAATAGATTTCGTAAAGCTGGTCTATGTGAGATTTGAACACTGCAGCTGCTTCTATTGCTACTAACTGATGAGAGCTAACATTACTGATGTGCATTGCATTGGAAGATTGTAAATACTCATATAAAGTAAACCACTGATCAGCATTCATAAAAGGACCCCACACGTCCCTCAAACAATCACGGAACCTTTGTATCCGCTTAGTTTGATTCAATAAATATTTAGCAACATTTAAATAGTTACTTACAATATCTACAGTATTTGTAGATTTCAATTCTATAACTGATTTATTATCTGAAGAAACTGTTACTTCTAAAAAAATATGATCTCTTATATACTCACAAAAAGGTCTCCAGACAATAATTAACTCTTTAACAACACTAGCACAATCTAAAAAGAGTTTTTGAATTATGTAACTTTTTTGTAGCAAGCGTTGAATAGAAGGATTGAGATTGTGTGTAGATAAATTGAAATTGCCAGAGAGCGCACTTGAGCATAACTCTTTAACAAGGTAACAAACAATAAGAATTTGTTGTGATATATTATCAGGTTGCTTCACCAACATTATTTGTTGAATAATGTTTATGATGTGAGTGTGTTTCATACATAAGCTAATTCTTGAGATATTGATAAGAGAGATGTCTACTTTAATCAAATTTTCATTTTGTGTTATTTTACTTCGGCACAAATCAGCAATAAAAGATTTACAAAACAAGTAATTAAGAATGAGATAATCTGGATGTTGGTCCATTGGTAAATTAAGAGTTGTCTCCTGTAAATTGAGTAGTTTGATAATGATAAATGATGAATCATTATAAACGTCTCCATGCCCAATGATATCTTTATAAGCGTTCCAAATTGATTGCTTATCACTGTTCTCAGTACTTGAAAAGTGATCAAACGAAGGTGTGGAGACAAAATTGAGTAGTTCTTTATGATAATCTGCAAAGAAAGAATAGTTTGCTTCTGTGCATTTCAACTGGTAGTATTCATTGATTAATGAATTTATATCATCTTGGGATTGAACAGGTGCGTGCAAACTTATCAATTGTTTAATAGCGCCAGCTTTAGTAATGTTATTCGCTGCTTTTGAGAACAAATCATCATTGGCATCTAACTGGCGGTTATCTGCTTCAAAATATATTTTAGCAAGTTGCCTCTCTTTGTTAAACACCTCTAATTGATTCTCATAGTTGATCTGACTGTATTTAAAATTAAATTCAGCACACTTTGAGAAAACACAATCTCTAATGAAACTTATAAAGTTGTTTGACTGTTTGGATTGTTTTTTCAAAAATAACAAAATATCATATTTGCATTTTTGGATTTGGTCAGCTGTCAATTGTTCACTTCCAGGATCTCTTGTTTTATTAAATATAGAATAAACATTTGGAAGAATGTATTCGAGCTTTGATGTAAATTGATTGTTCAAAATAGATTTGGATGATAAATCCAATAGAATATTTATCATATCCAATGTCAATTGATTATATTGGTTTTCAGATAATAATTTAGCTATTTCAATAACTCGGTCAACTTCTTGTTTAAATGCAGTCACAAATCTCAAATCGCGCCTCATTTTGCTACCTTTATCTAGACAAAATATCAAGTTATCAATGTCATGCCTATCAACTGATGACTCATCAAACCATGGAATACTATTCAATTGCTCATTGGTACAGTGTATATCATTTGTCATGTAATAATTAAAAGCATCTATCAAGTCCTTTTTAGGTCTCATTAAATGATTAAAATTAATCTTTGAGGACTTATATTTGTCATAGAGGTAATAATGGCACAAGACCAATGGCAATACTTTTTCACGGTTATTTGTGTGATTGTAACAATACAAAGCGGATATAATATACAAAAAAGATTTTCTAGACCATGGTGGTACTGTATATGAGTTTGATAAGTAAATGATATAATGCAAGTAATCAATATGCATTGAAAAGTCGAGACCAGTGATGAGGCTTTGATTAATGGCTTGAACTAACTGTTTCATAACTACATCAGTATCTTTTAACTGGATTTGATTCAACTTATCTAAAATTGATTTATAATATAGAGTAGCGGAATATAAAGTCGGGTTAAATGGTAATTGAGACACAAAGTACATCATTGGATCTTGTTGCATCATTTTGTCGCCCCATATGCTGCTCACTTTATTCCAAACTAGACTGTAACAGTCAGGGTTTTGTTTTATATACCAACTCAATTCTGTATTACTCAATAGAGAGTTGGGTAATTGCATTCTTGCATTTTGATACTGCTTACTAAGATTTTGTGCAATTTCAACAAAATCCGGTAATTCAGGTTTGTAATAATGCTTTAGTAAATGAGGAAGTATCAATAAATTGCTACCTGGTGCTAATACATTAACTATTGATGATAATTGAATTACAATATCTGTAAATTGCATAGTCTGATTTTTGTAGTGACACAGTAGATCATTAATAAGTTGTGTAAACATTACACCCAACTCTTGATTGTACTGATAAGGTATTGTTACATTGCTGTCAATAAAAGAAGATTCATAACCGGAAATAGCTTGATCCCACTCATTCAATACTTTATTTAACACGTTATTTGATTTTTCGTTGGATATAAGTATTTTGGTAGGTATTGCTTTGTTATACTTCAGCCCCAGAGTAATATCATTAATCAAACTGCCACCACACCTTGGAGCTACAGCATTGGCGACATGTAGCAGGACAGGTAAACACTTATTGTCAACATATCTAACAATGTATCTTGAAACAATGTGAGGATCAATATCAACACTTATCAGTGCCTTTATTACATTAACTGTACATTGTTCAATCATTGTTTTATCAAATCCTTCTGCGCTATGTAAAATACAACACATATATAACAAAGGGACACCCAATTCTGACTTTCGATAAATATTCCAACTACTTATTGTGCTTGTGAGTACCTTTATTAACAACATCATATTTCCACAAGATAGAAGAGAGTTTTTGTCTACTTGTTCAAATTTTATTTTTGAGCAGTGATGAACAACATCTACAAACAATGGCCAATCACTCATCTTTTGATCATGATTGACATGATTCACAATAGCATAACAAAGACGATTTATTAACGGAGAAACAACAAACCAACTATTTTCTTTTTTAATATGAATCAAGAAGGACGCAATTGGAAAACTATAATGAATATAATAATCAGAATGACACAACAAGATGAAAATATCTCTAATCAAATTCGAATCATGATAATAATGATTCAATTTTTTAATAAATTGATCTAATAAATCAATTGTATAATTTGAAAACAATTGTTTCCCATTTGAATTTCTAATTTCAAAATGGATGGAATTTTCCAATGAGGTCATTTCCAAATTCATGTTTATTGGAAAATCATAATCAAGATTCTGATCAACCGTAATTTTCAACTCTGAATCTTTGGTTTTCAACTTTTCAATCCATTTACTCTTTAGTTGATCCAATTTATTTTTCAAATCAACCAATGTACAATTCATACTTTTATCATTTAATTCTTTCCATTTTGATAATTCCACAAAATAATCCTTCAAATCACCTTCGTGATCTTGGAYGTAATTTTTCAAATTGTTACTTAATTTCAAATTAACTCCTGGTTCAATGTGTGATTCAAAAATGGTTGAATTCACGTTCAAGTTTACTTTTTGATGGGTGATTTGATTCATGGATTGATTATATTTATTAGAATCAAAATTAGAAATGATTGATTTGAAATTACTTAATTCATCTTGTTTATCATCACTGTCTTTATTCTTTTTATCGATTTTTTTTTGACCTTTTACTTTATCTTTGTGAGATTGGTTCAATTTTGATTGAAATTTTACATTTTTGTTTGAATGTAGAGATGATTGTAGTGATGATGTAATTGTTGTGTCTAATGGATACTTTGTTGTTTTCCAATTCTTTACAATTTTATTTATTAATTTTTCATAATGATCATCACCATTTTCATTTTGATTCTCAATTCCATTCTGATTTAAATGATGTGATAATAACTGATTTGAAATYAATTCTTGATTCATTGATAATATTAATTTGAGACCATYGATCAACTCATCTTCTCTTCCGTCACGATTAGATTTGATGATTTCTGATTTGATTTGATTCCATTTAATGTCATCGTCATTGAGATGATAATTAGTGTTGAGTTGGTCACTATTGATGAGTGAATTTTTCCATATTTGATTCCATTTGATCTTGATTGGAATTAATCGATTCAAATGTTGAATTCTTGATTTTATAATCGCATCGTGATCACCATCAATGTAATCATCTCCACTCATTGAAACTATTTTTTGAATTTGATTCAAATCATTTTTGTATGATTGATGTAATTTGGAATCACTTTCATTTAAATAATCATCATTTTCATGATTTGTAAATTCAGAATGGAATGGAGCACTGAAATGATCAATTATCAATTTTAATTCATCTTTATCAAATGGTGAATAATCATCATTAATTGAAGATTTTGATTTTTGATCATCATGATGAGATTGTTGATGATTGTATTCAAATTGTATAATTTTGATAATTAATTTGAAAATGGTCGAAATTGATTCCAAAATGCCATCAAGTCCATTCGTTGGATTCATCAACTCTTTGGTGAACATTTCGATCCATTTACGAAATTTCAAAATGGGATGGTTTCGACGAATTGAATTTTGATTGGATTGATCATGACAATCGAATATTTTTTTAAATGTAGAATAAATGGATTTGTCGATGAATGGATCGGAATAAAAATCATTTTTGATTAATTCTGATGATGAATGTTTTTGTGATAAAATTCGTTGAATGGTCAACTGAAGTTCTTCTTTTGAACCCATTTGTGAATAATTTTGATTTTTTGATTTTTTGATTTTTTTTGCTTCGTTTCTGATTTTTGTAAGCTTGTCGGTTAGTGATGTGAAATCTTGCTTTTGATGTAATTGTTGAACTTGTAGGTTGGTTTCCATTAATGTTGAAATTGAATTGTTTTTTTGAACAAAGTCGTGAACGTTGGTTTTCATTTTCGAAAGTAATTGTTGAAAAGTGTGATTAGGTTGTAAGTGGTGATGATCGTACAATTGAATGTTTCCGTTGACACTTGATATTATTTTTGGATACTTGTCCAAATGATTTTTTGGACATGAAGGTAATGTGTTGTAGCATGGACGGGTGGCGGTGTTGTTATAGAGCGAGCGGAATGTTGTAATGTGTTGGGCTGGGAGATTAGATTCTTCTTGTAGGAAGTGACCGCTGATGATGTGAAAAAAATCGAAAAGTCTCATGCGAAATGACCTGATGTGAGTGATGACGGGTTCGTTTTTCTTGTATTGATGTATGAATGAACAAATGGAGGTAATTAAGGACTCTGTGGCGCACTTAATGTGTTCGGGTAGATTATTGAGCTCTTGTGATGCAATCGCTGATATGACTGCTTCGCTACTTGTGTATGGAGAAATGTAATCTATTAATCCATAATCGAATGGCTCCAAATCAAACGCTTGCAAAAACTTTGTAACCCTTTTGTTTTGACCCTCCTGGTTTGTGGGTGCAAGCTTGAACAGTTGAGGAACAATGTCACGGATTGCATCGAGTTTCATCGAGTCTTGTTTGTTGTCGAGTAAAAGTTTGCCGAGTTTAATTTTTTGTGCAATGCTTTTGTCTAATGTTCGATCCTCTAAAAGTTCATTTAATCCACTTCGAATTGATTCAATGTTGTTTTGTTTCTTGTGGTTGGTAATTTGTTTTTTGTTCTCCAGTTTCGATATAAAACCTGAAATCTGATCATCAAGGGGATTCCCATCTTTCTTTAACTGTTTGTATGGATGAAGTATGCACTCATAACGAAGTATTTTTAAAATTCTCACATCCAACGCTCGTTCATTCAAATAGCCGTCTACATAAGGATCAACAACATGCATGTATCGTTGTTGGGACAACCAATACCAATTTTTACAAAAAAACAACTTGAATGTAAGATTAAATATGCTTATTTAGTTTATTTCAACGTTAAACAAATAATACAATGGCCAAACAAAGAATCAACAGAGAACTTGTAGTTTTAGATGAACCACTTTTGACATTCACTGTTGTAATTGCTGTTACGTTTGGAGTAGTTCTAATAGTGGAAACAGATGTTACAGTAGGAGTTGCATCGTTTGTTTTTGTATATATAGATGTGACGCTAGGGGTGGGCGACGAACTTGATGTTGGTAGCATTGTTGTTGCTTGTATCATTGTAGGTGTGAGTGTAGGCGTTGATGTTGGTGTAGGTGCTGATGTGAATGTGCGCGTTGCAAATGAAGTGGACGTTGGAGTTAATGTAGGTATGGGTGTTGCAGATGGTGTGGGGCTTGGGGTATCTGTTGGCGTTGGAGTTAATGTAGGTGTATCAGTGGATGTGGGCGTTGGTATAGGAGTAGAAGTAACAGTAGAAGTTAGCGTTGATGCCACTGGATTATACAATGAGTAAATTGCATCCATGAGTTGCATGTTACTTGGGTTATTGTTGTCATACTGCAAATAAGCCCAAGTAAACATTCCGGAACCATTATTTGACGCAGAGTAACTTGCAAAGCTTAAAGTACTATTTATATCAGTTTCACCATTCTCAGCCCCTAGTAGGACGCTACTAGTGGGCGATAAATACTTGAAACCATTCATTGCAGCAGTCCAGTTATATGTTGCAAGGTTGACATCATAAGACATTATAAAGAGAGCATCAATCATGTAGCCAGCCTGCCGCAGCGGGTTTACCCACATACCAACATTCCTTCCGGCGCGGAACTGGCTTGCGGGATACTTGTCGGAGTTGAATGCACCTGTATTCCAGGCGGCTGCAGTTAAATATTTATCTGAGGTGAGATTGCCTCTAGCATTTTTTATCAAAGAGATTAAATCTGCATCAGTGGCACAAACGCCATTTACAACACTTCTATCACAATTCCTAATGTCCAACGCATCATGAAAAGGTTCATAATCCAAATCTAATCCGTCTGCTCCGGTGTCTCTTAGTAAGAGGTTGATTGCAGTGAAGTTTGCATACGGCCAAAAGTTGGTTGCAGTGGACCGTACAAAACCGTATGATCCTCCGCCGATACTAATGAGCACTTTTACATTTGGAGATCTTCTTTTTAATGCCACGATACTGTTCTTGATTGATACCGCCGTTATAGAAGATGGGAACTTGAATCCAGTATTACTCAAGTCTCCGTTACCACTATAGTTGGTCTCGGGCTTAATGAATGATAAGGAAACAACTGAGATGTATGTCGGTATGTTGATTAAAATGTTTATCAATGGTGGCGATACTGTTCTGTTTAATGCGTAGTTGTCAATCCATGACGGTAGGTATGTGGCAATATTCTTGTTCCCGATGAATAAGGGAACTGCGTGTGAAAGAGTAACCAACCCTAGCAGTACAAGCAGTAGCCCTTTATTCATTTGAAAAATACCAGTTATCGGTGTGGTAAACCTTTATCTATCAAATGTCGGATTAAATCACTAAATGTGAATGCTGGTCGAGTTATCCCGCCGGTGTTGTAATGAAAGATGCTATCAAAAAACTTCTATCCTCCCAACCTGTAAACTTCACGTTTGCGGCGAAAGATATTTGCTAACGAGCGGAACAAGTGAAATAATGCTACGTAAATGCAAGAGAACGGATGCTCCAATAGGAATCTCTCATATTAAACTGTTTCGAATAGATTTTCAACAATTGTTTTATATCAGCAATACCACCAAGTTTTAAATTATTCACATCAATTTCAAATCATGGTGGATGTAATTTTTTCATTGGTGAGCATTATTAATTATTCGTAGATTATCTATGATGTTAATTCAAATCCTTTATTGTTAGATGCTCATAATCAACAGTAATTAAAAATCACACAAAAGAGTTTTCATTCAACATCTGATGTAATCTAATTTATTGTTTATTGCTTACAACATTGCTGCTGCTGCGACGGCTGCTCCAGCAAGGATACTTGCTGCAGAACCAACAGCTCCTGAACTTTCCTTTGCATTGTCCTCACCTGATTGGTTGTTTCCAGATGGTGGTGCAGAAGTTGCTTTTGGAGTATTGGTAGTTGCTTGAACCGGTGGAGACGTAGTTGAGACACAGGCTTTGCAAATAGGACATTCGTTTCCTGTACGTCTTTGTCTTCTGGCTGGTGAGGCGTTGTTGTCACCTGATAGGTTAGCATCAACAGTTCCACATGGGCATGGTGGGCAAGTTGTAACTGGTGCAGATGAAGTTGTTGCTTGTACTGGTGGTGATGTAGGAGCAGTTGTAGTTGGGCAAGCTTTGCACACTGGGCATGCATCGCCATTTCTTCTTTGTCTTCTGGCTGGTGAGGCGTTATTGTCACCAGATAAGTTAGCATCAACAGTTCCACATGGGCATGGTGGGCAAGTTGTAATTGGTGCAGACGAAGTTGTTGCTTGTACTGGCGATGATGAAGTAGGTGCAGAGGTGGTTGATGCTGAGGCTGTGCATGCATTATCAACAGTTGAAGGAGCTGTAAGCACGTTTCCATTAGTATCCATAGTGTTGATAGAGAGGCATCTAGAACCACGACCGGTACTACTGATGCAATAATAAAGAATGTTCTTGGAGATACCAACAGGTGAAACATTGTTGTTGTTCTCTCTAATAAGTTCCAAGTTCTTATTGTATTGATATAATTTACCAGAGTTACTTTGTATATTAACGTTATCTACGTTGAAATCGTCATTTAGGAATAGACTGAAGAAGCTATCCTTAGGTAGACTAATTTGTTTTGCCAATGAGCCGTCATTGATGTTGTAAGAAAGTAGTGTTTGGTTACCGGAAACTCCACCAATGAATACAACACCTCCTGTTGGGTCTGCTGTTTGAGGAAGGTATGTGTTAATTGGGAATGAGCTACTTAAGGAATTGCTATTGAAGTTCGATGGATCGAGTGTTTGTAGGTATTGGTTCACAAAGACGATATTGTTTCTTATCAGAAGAAGCAAATTGTTGGCTTTTGAGTACGATACACTTGATCCAGTTGGGATTACAATCTCTTGTTCGTCGCCTCCAGAAATGCTGATGCGGACGAGATAGTAAGTAGATTCCTGGTTTTGACTATGTGTGTAGTATAGGTAATTGTCGTCAACGGCAAAGTCATTGATAAGGTCCGTAACCGACTTTAAAAGTGTACTAACTCCTGTGTTCAAGTCCACCTTATATAGTTCGCGGATTGTGCGGACAAATAAGTATCTGAAGCTTGGATCAACTATCTTTACTGCGTAACTTGGTACAGGTGGAGTAATGGCGAGTGCGCATTTTGGTGATAGTGGAGAGAAGTTGTATTTGTATACATAGTCTCCTTCTCCTGTAGCTCTTATAAGGGTGGTTCCATCTGTGGTGATGTAGTCCTGGGGTCCTTGTGCTGTACAAAGTACAATGAAAGCTAGAACGATAGCTAAGTGTGTTTTCATTTTTTGAGGGTTTTTGAGGGTAATCAAAGCTATTTATTGTTTGCTGCAAGTGGTAACCGCTCTCAAATTTGGAAGGTCGGGTTTAAAAATAAGTCTGTATGGACATAATTTCATTGTAATAAGTCCCCAACCGTTCATTACGTGAGCAATACGCTGGCAGGAACAGGCAGGGAAAGAAGAAGAAGAGTGGTGGGCAGGAAAAGAAGAAAAAAAACATCGAAAGTAGCGATAATAATGGGAAGAAAAAATAGGTGGTTTTGAAGAAGACTTGGATGAACTGCTTCGGCATCATCCAAGCGTCGATCTGAGTGGCGTGTTTTTATGTGATCCTAGAGGGGAATTTTATTAGAATTTGGCTGTAACGCACAATTGGTTGATGAGAATCATCTGGTGAGTTGGAGCTGGTTGTTGAGTGGTAGCTTTTTGGTCCTCTATTTCTCCTGTGCATCTAATTTATTTATATAAATAAACTATTCTTATTTGGGTACATTATCCAAAACCTCTCAATGTTACTGTTTACTGTCACGTTAAACAATCAACGTCACCTGTCCTTTTCTTCTAAAACAACACTCGAATCCTTATCTCCAACCAAAATTTTTTCGGAAACGATTCACATGATGATGCCCCACACTATCAACATCCCAAGCCATCAAAGTTTTGATGTGTCTCAAGAAGACAACACGAAAGAGCAGTGCAATATACGGTCAATGAGGTATTTATCGAAGGAGGGCACTAAAATTCTAAAAGACTATATGGACTCGCACTGGCACAATCCTTACCCATCACATGAGGAGAGGCAGCGATTAAAAATTTTAACTGGACTGTCTTCAGCTCAAATTACAAACTGGTACAAACATAACCCTAAATTATTACTAACCATCCAACAGGTTTACAAACCACAGAAGGAGGTTTTGGCAGCCGTCGAAAAGCAAAGTTAAAAAGAACGTTGTTACGTTAAGTTACCAGACTGAAACTGATCAATCTGTCCCACCTATGGATACATACAAATGTGTACTGCAGCAAACCCTTCATGCACCATCACTTCCTTCAAGAGCCAGCCCCACACCTTTAAATCAAAGAAAATTCTTCAATGAAGAGTTTACATTACCTATAATTAAGACCGAACCATTAGACCAACCGATTAGGCTGCCCTCATTACAGCAAATGATATCTCAATTGTAAATATGAATCAAAAATTCGTAATGTGAATAATACTATTAAAAATTTTAATTTAGTTGAGACGTGCTGCAATTTGTCCTGTTATGCCTGCCTTTAAATTCAATTACGCCTCTTTATCTTCGCTCAAAAGCACGAAGACTATGATTTTGATTGAATACTGAAAAATTGTAAAGAAGCATCATGTCAAAGGAACATACCCAACAACTCTTCAGAAAAGGCACAACACTTATCACACATGACATCATATCTCATAATGTACGCGCTATATCGGATGTCACTGATAAGATACAATCTTCCCTTGGACCAAGCAGCATGAGTAAAATGTTGGTGGACGCATTCGGTGGCATTGTCGTTACAAGCGATGGAAGCAAAATACTACAAGAGATGCAAATTACACACCCAGCAGCGAAGTTGATGGTTGAAATGTCACAGGTACAAGATAAAATTGTCGGTGATGGTACGACGAGTGTTGTTTTATTGTGTGGCGAGATACTTCAACAATGCCAGGCACATTTAGAAAACAGATCAAGCCTACACCGAAACAAACTCTGCGTCAAGTTGAAAAGGGAATTCATAACAATAAAAAAACTCATACCCAAACTATATGAGAAAGTTGAAGACGACCAAAACGCATTACTTAAACTAACTGAATCAACCCTCTCCACAAAGTTGATCTCTAAATTCAACACGGAAGGTGCACTTTCAAAATTAGTTGTTAAGGCCATCTCACACATGCACAACTTTGACAAGGACCACACTGTGAGCATAAAGAATGATTTGAGAATTGTAAAGATTGTGCATCAATCTGTTCAACAATCGAAAACATTATTCGGCGGATGTGTTATAAGAGCTGAATCCAACAATTCTATCCAGGTACCATCTAAAATGCAAAATGTTAATGTGTGCATTAATAATTTATTAATAAAAGCTTCTTTATTTGTTAAGGAGACGATAATCAAAGATCCTAAACAACTTGTTTTAATTGAGGATCAACTCTTATCATGCTACCTTCGGCATATTGTTGAACCCCTTGTCCATAAAAATATTAATTTGTTAATTTCTTCTAAAAAAATTGATAAAAGATGCATAGAGTTGCTGAACGATAGAAATATTATAGTTATGGAATTAGAGAGTTTCCAGGATCTTGATCCATCCTCTGGTATTGATAATGACGTGATGTTTATGAGAGATTGTTGTAAAATCGGGTTTATTTGTTCTTCTGTTGCAGATTTTACCAAAGACGAAATTTCTGGAGTAGTGAATACAATACAATGGTTCCCTTCAAAGCATGACTCATTCGGAAGACTACACATTAGTAATCGAAACAGTTGTGAAAAAGTAACTCTAATTCTGAGGGGTCCTTCTGCAGAAATTATCAAAGAACTTGAAATGTAAGTATAACTAATTTATTAAGTCTTTAACCAATCTAAAAGTGCGATGAATGATGCTTTGTGCCTATGTACCTATGTTTTAAGGACCAGATCGGAATCTGATGTAATAGGACTTGTCAGCGGATCAGGTGTCTTTGAATCAAAATTAAGTGAGCTACTAGAGCAAGAAGAAACTGAAACATCGAAAATATTATCAAAGGCATTAATGATTATACCCAACACATTGAAAAGAAACTTATTTCAATCACAATCTATCGTGTCAGACCAGTCATGCATACTAGAGGCAGCTGCATCAAAGGAGAGCATGATCAAGATTGCAATAGATATGGCCTGTGAGATTCTAAAATTAGACTGCTTAGTATTAGAACAATTAAGGGAAAGATACATCAAGTAATGGTTTACTAATTAACATGGTGTGTATTACTAGTATTACATAATTTATTCATCCTCATCATCCTCATCTTCTTCGTCATCCTCATCCTCGTCGTCTTCATCTTCGTCCTCATCGTCCTCATCATCCTCTTCATCCTCATCCTCGTCTTCCTCTTCAACATCTAGTTCGTCTAATTCTTCTTCGAGATCAGAGATGGAATCTGCCCTAACTCTGGCAGAGGTTACTGATGCCTCGTCTACATCGCTACTAGCTTTTACGCTGTCGAAGTTGTATTGGTTTGTATTGTTTTCATCGTTTGCGGAGCCTAGCATATCCTTGTTGTATTGTTTATCTGACTCTGACTTTAAAACATCACCATTCTGTACTTCGTTTTGTAGAGCACTATTGCTTTCAACATTGTTCTCCATAATATTCTTCTTTTTGACGTCCATATAGCTGGAAACTTTTGCTCTGTCCTCACTTTGTACGCAATATCTGTATTCCACACCCGACTTTAATACACTTGTGTGGCAGACGGCTCCTTTGCCGCAGTCTATGTCTGTGCTACATCCCATATTTGCTGATACGTAGCACACAATGAGTGCTGCGAAGAGGACGACTCCAAACCTCATCGTTTTTCTTCAAATTGTGCATGTCCACATCATTAGGCAAGTTCCGATGTATGACATTTTAGAATTTGTAAAGAGCAACCGACATGACACGAGTTACTTTTGCCTTTTGTTTGGTCCTTTTGTTGATCACCATCGCGACAGTGATTTGTCAACAAGAAGATGTCAATAATCCTACCGAATTTGAAACTGATAACACAGATGATGCAGTTTTGAACTCAAATGGAACAGATGTACTAACAACTCAAGCAGTTTTCTTTGGTGATCACACTCAAACACAGGTACAGTTTGGCGATGCATTTCATTAAAAATTATAAAGAAAAACAATGTACAATTACGCGTCAGAAAAGGTGATTATGAAAAATATCAATTCCAACCCATAGTTATCGGAGGCAATGCCTCTGACTCTGAAACAATGTGGAGCAAAAGTATTCGGTTTATGAATGCCCAAGTAAAATCATTGATTCAATTTTGATCTAATAATGTATAGAATAATACTTATTATGAGAGGCAGTTGAGGAATCCAGTATTGACCTTGTGGATTTTAATTTCTCGCAATCCAAAAGAAAAGTTTGAATACTCATATTCCTTAAAGAGATTCATTGAGACTGCATGGAAGTTGAACATACAAGCAACCGTAGTCAGCACCTATGATATTGATTTGTTAGCGGCTGACACCGGACTACAAAAAATTGTGTACAAGCATCAACCAGTTGAAAAAATGCCTGATGCCATCCTTCCAAGGTAAGCCTGACTCTTAGAATCTACTCATCCTCCTACTTGATAGAATGGGTGCCAAAATTGATTATCACTCACTTGCTGTCGTTAGGCAATTTGACAAGATGGATGTACTCGTCCTCAACAACCATAACAGTTTAGAAATATCACGGTATGTAAAGATCATTTAAAAATCATACTAATTACACCAAAGTGATAAATTGCACTCAATACAGCAATTAGCTACTTACAACCTACCAATCCCAAAAACCATGATGGCCAAGTTCCCAGTTGATACGGAAAACATTGCTCGTGAATTTGACTTCCCAGTCGTGTTGAAGGTAAAAACCACTCACATTGTGTCAATCCTAACATTCAAAAAGAAAGTTTCAGGATCACAAGGAAAAGGTGTTATGCTTGTCAATGACAGAGATCACTTAAAGTCTCTTCAAGAAATGATTGATGTGACCCAACCCATGATCTTCCAGGTACACTTCATAAACAGTCTACATGCAACTAACATTTTTTAGCAATACATTTCAAACTCTCGCGGAAGAGACATTAGAGTCATTGTTGTCGGCGGTAAGGTAATTGGTGCCATGATGAGACAAGCAGGTGACAATGGTTTCAAATCAAACTTCCATCAAGTAAGCATCATCAACCTTTACAATTGTAACAATTAATCCTTTAGGGAGGTTTTGTAGAGAGTGTACAAATTTCAAGAGCTGTGGAGTGGTTAGCCATAGAAGCAGTTAGATTAATCGACTTGGATGTTGCAGGAGTTGACATTCTAATCGACACTAATTCCTACCGTATATGTGAAATCAATGCTTCGCCAGGGTTCCAAGTACGTCGAACATTTTGCGAAAATTAACACTTTTAGGGATTCGAGATGGCAACGGGCGTTGATGTTCCACAACACATTATGGACTTTATTAAACTGAGGTCAGGAGTTTGGGGAAAGAAGGTCAAGACTGAAAGTAAAAAGAAGAATGGAGGAGCGGCCGTATACATTCCAGTGAGCGCTGAGCATGTGTTACCCAAACCTTTAAAAACAAAACAAATTTCGGTTGAGCCAAATGGCAGCCAACAAGTAGTTCATTAAAATTTTATTTACAAATTCCTAGTGCTGTCATACATTTTAATTTTGTTTGTTTCTTCTAGTGTTAATGTTGGTAGAGAACTTCTCCTCAATAGAACAAGTGGAACCTCTAGTTCTTGTTTCTTTTGTTGACTGGTGGTGATGGGTTCCTTTTGCATGGCTTGTCCCTTTGGAGATTGTTTCTTTTGAGCTTGTATGGTTTGTATTTGTTTATTAATGTTAAGGGTGTCTTGATTCAGCTTCTTTATCAAGTCCCTCTCAGAGTCAGCTGCTTCTTGCTTTATCGATATTGAAAATTCGCTAAACCTATTTTCAGGTAAAACGGTTGTATTCTCCTTCTTGTCGCTAAATTGAGGGTCCAGTTGTATAAAAACTGGCAACGTGCTCTTCATTTCATGATAGCACTTGGCCAAGTTATTCTTATCGTCTTGAGTTAGTGGTGGTAGCTTCCCCACTCTCCTAGAAGCGCTAGAACCAGGAGGCGATGCCATCTTTGGTGGCTTTGGTATAGGACACTTGACAGCTTCCACGCTAGCAGCTGCATTCGGTTTCTTTGGTGATTCCTCTCCATCCTCCATCTTTTGAATCTTTTGCATCACCAAATTCTTACTTTGCATAAAAGGAGGACACTTTGCAAACTCGCTGCTGCTCTCCTTCACATCCTCATCCACTTGAATCCTCAACATGCTTGTGGAAGAATTCCACCTACGCAGTGGTCTATCCATATTTCAAAAAACGCTTTACAAGAAAATTCACAAAAATCAACTTTTTAATTACCAACATCTAATTTTCCTTGAATCTCCTTGTGCATCCAAATCAAATGCTCCACGTAATTCGTTCCATTGTGACCGACGCGGTCCTCAATCAACCTCGCATAAAACAAAGTCTCCATCTGATCTCTCTCCTTGATCACCCTGACCATTCCTCTCCTGGCGCTCATTCGATTCAATTCGTCCACGATGGCCTTCACCCTCGCTCCCAACTCCGTGTCGACGTTCGGCTGCACCAGAGCATTACCGTCCACCTGGTCGACGCTCTCCACGCCAAACACCGCGCTCAACACGCCAGCATCGCACTGCCTGCCGACGAACCAATACATGTTCAAACCATCGCACAACAAATACAAACCATCGCTTTCAATTTTACTGGCGGTAAGGCTCAATTGAGGAGGCAATGCATATTGAATCACGTTGCCGTCGCGATCGTACCCGTCGACGATTTCGCTGGGCGGCATATTATGTAAAGAAAACAAGTACGGATAACAATACATCAACACGCTTCTGATGGGCATTTCCATCAACAAATTAAAATTATTTATTCTTTCGTCCAGCATCACGTCCGTGGCGGTCCTGAAGCAAGGACTCTTCTGTAGGCCCAGGTAATACACGGGCAACAACTTGAGCGCTTCCGGCAGCACCAACTGACCAGGCGCGCTCGCTTGGCTGCAATACTTGCGATAGGCGGTCAACACGCCGATGCTATAGTTGTTGATCATTTGTTGGACGTTCTCCAACGATTCTCTATTCTTGACCACTTGTGCAGATAGCAATCGACTGGTCAGGGCCAACGTGGCGTCCATATCTGCCTTCTTGAACAAGCTGCTCATGGTGGTGGCCAGGTTCAATTTGGAGGTCATGACGCGCAGGCGACGATGTCCCGTTCGAGTGGTGTAGAGCATCACGGCCTGAATAAAGTGATCGGATTGATTTTCGTCCAATTTGGAATCGTGTTTGAATTCGATTCCGAACGCGGTGTCGCTGTCGATTCCTGCCAAGTCCATTTCGTCCTCGTTGGGACTGACGTAGTGTCCGAAATACCTCCTGATGCTGATGCCGCTGCTACATCTCATCTTGATCATGCAGTCGTATGCGGTGGGTCTCGATAAATGTCTGCGAAGGTCGCCATGGAGTCGTTCCGAATCGCGTTTGGGATCAAAGTGGTGGTACAAGTAGGTGTGACCGTTGGTGAGCTGAGTGATTTGGGTCAACGTGGACGTCTCCATGAATCCGGATCCAAACAGGTACATGTCGACCGATACCTTGGAAGATGCGCATTGATCGCCGAACGATTTCCAGAATCCTAATTGAGGCGCGTAAAGTGATTTCTCCTTGTCGCTTCCTAATTGTTTGAAATCTTCTCTGGGTTTGATCCTTCCTTGTCCTAACGCAGGCAGTTGGCTGCTGAAGATTACGATCCTTCCTCCATGTTCCGATAATAAGGATTGAGCCGCCACCAATGCGCTTCCCATCACTTGATCCGATTCTTGACATTGTGATCCCAGGGTGATTAATTTCTCGATGAAACCTGACGACGCGACCTGATCGAAAGTGACCAATGAATCCTGTGGGAACGGAACGAAGCCGCTTCCTTCTTGGGATAGATCGCCGACCACCATCATTTGTGGATGGGTCTCGTGTAGGTTATAAAAGTGAATGCTTCTCGCGAAGGTGACGAAGGTGACCTTGCATTGAGAGAGATCCGATTCGTTGGCCACTAGTTCGTCGATAATGTTGCGTAGGGTGTTGCATACGGTTTGGAATATTTCTTGTCTCAAACTGTTGCTGCTTACATCCAATACGAATACATATGTGAGTGGTGTCGGAGGTTTGGTCACTAGATCGTTGGTTGCTACGTAGTCGACGGTTCCGTACGAAAGTTCTGGGTGCATTTCCAAATCTCTTCTCTTTCCGTATCCATCGAGGTTGCTGAGGTACCAACGAGGTACTTGGTTGTTGAAGCCGCAAAAGTTGCAAGAAAAGTCTCTTCCCATGTTGTCGAAGCGTGTGAATGGGTTGACGTAGCTGCGACACCTGTTGCAACGAACCAATTCATTGTTGGCGGTATCTACGATGGGAACGGAGTTGGGTAAGTCCGTTGGTTCTAATTCTGCTAATGGATTCAAGATGGCTCCCATGAATAGACCACTGTCGTTTAGTAGTTCTGAAAAAATGATGAAAATGATGGGCATGCATGCTTACCTTTTGTTTGTGGAATGGCTTTTAGAGAGGCTCTGAGGATGGCAGGATGGGCTGATCCACGATCTGCTACGCTGATTCTGACCGTACTTGATGGAGGTCCATCTTGACTGTCTGTGGTGTACTCAACCTTTTGGTACATTTTTGGATAAGTGCGCTTGGCTGGGGATGGCATTTGCGAGGGATCGATTCTACCTGCTCTTCTGCCGTAAGCGTTTGGATCTTGATAACCTTGTGGAGATACTAATCCTGGTTGCTGTTGGGGAGCTCCTTGTACCATTGGACCTTGGAATTGTTGTTGCGGTTGTTGTTTGTATAATTGACTGGGATCAGTGGGTGGTGCATTGACTGCGGGTGGATTTGAAATCAAACGTTGTTGATTCTAATGGGATGAGTAAATAAAAGTAAGAGATTGTTGACGTACGTAGGGTTGATTGTTTTGATTGTAGTCATATTGTTGTGGTTGGCCGTACACTGGTTGACCTGCTCCTGATAGTAGCTGTTGTTGGGTTGGAGGTGCTACTAGAGTAGGTTGCTGTGGTGGTGGTTGAACGTACTGTTGATTTGGTTGATAAGCGTAGTTCTGTGTGGTTGGCGACGCGTACGATGTCTGTTTGAGTTGCTCTTGAGTTGGTGGTGGTGCGCCATAACTGGGCTGTTGTTGATATTGGTTTGGATCATACACTTGTTGGGATTGAGCGGGATTATAATACTGCTGCGTCCCTTGTGTTGGAGGTGCATACTGTTGAGAGTATGACAGGGTATTCTGCGGGTTACTGTTATGCGTGTTCAAAGCAGGATTGTATGGCTGCAATTAATATTTATTAATCTCGATGAATTATGAAAAAACTTTACCTGATTTTGCTGAGCATAACCTGGATTTTGATTGTTATAACCATTGTTTTGGCTCATCTTGATTTCTGTTCTATATTGGTCAAGAAGTGCTGTCTTCAGTTTTGCTGCCTATGAAGATGGAAAAAAAAGACAAAGTATGAGATTGTCTTTTTATATTTAGTCAACTAAATTCCTGACGTGTCAAGGGTTGATCGTCGACAAATTGTTACGTTTAGCATGTTTCTCAGTTGGAAAGTCTACGTGTAGCGTGCGCGGTTGTTCAAACACGATCGCATGACTGTGCATTGTATATTGCCACAAAAAATGTAACAAAACAGAACGACCTGCAAGATAAATGTTAACAGAATCTACTTTGTGAACAAATAGTTATGTGAGAACAAAATCAGTTCGATGTGAGGAGATCAAGTCGATGTCAAAACAAACAACTAGAATGTAAATTCAGATTTGTTATTAACAGAGCGATTGATAATAACAAACAGAATAAAAAACAAGACAAGCAATTGTGCAGTATGGGAAATTCCAAAAGTAGGAAATCAATAAATTATTCAATCTAAATCTATACTATAAATCTTAATCTTTTTATTCACCCAAATTACAAGGTTCTACCAACAAGATATCTGCCACAGAAACCATAACGCGTGCTTCCGCTATCCATTCCACGTTTCTCAAAGTTTGATTCAAGGCAGATGAGAAGTACTGGTGCTCTGCGCATGTACTAACTACTCTTATCGCTGAAATACCTCCAAATGTAGAATTGTCGTGACGGTAAGCAGATACCCACACCTTCTTCTTCAAGTCATTCTCATCGTGTTGGGCACCTTGAAAATGAATCCAACTGTACGAATACAGCGCTGATGAGCTCTTTGCTTGGTTAAGAGGTATTATTTCAAATGAAGACTGTTCAAATTTATTTTTTGAATAAACATGTACATGTGTGGAGAGTAATTTAACAGTATTACTTTGATCAATACCAACGAATAATCTATTGCTAGATTGATCGTAGTCAACAGTTATATGGGGAGTTATTTTATTAGATGCTTCAATATTGCCATTTACTAGTTTTGTATAAAAACCATTTCTTCGTTTCACTGGCCTTGAAAAGGATGGCAAGTAGAACAATTCAGTTTCATTTCTGTACTTGAAATCTTCAAGATGGTTGTTTAAAAAGTCTTCATGAATGTTGTCAAGGGAGCCTACGCCGATGTAACTTTGAGTCAAATGACAAGATTTCTTAAAGTCAACTTGTAATTTAGAATGATCAAAGTGGTTAACGACCATATGATTAACGTGTTGCACGCTTACTCTTTTAGGTCTAAATTTACTATATGGATGCACAAACAACCCACTGTAGATTGTAGTAGATATCGATAATACAACAAAGCAAGACAAAACGATCCATGTAGTTCTTTTTGTATTTTTCTCAAACAATAGAGGTTTAATCAAGACTATAATCCAGTTTGTCAATATCGCTGTCAACACGCTAATAATAATGTCGGTGGGTTTATCGCCAAAACGACCCATTACAGGAACGAACAGATCCAACATACTAAAACTCAAGAACACAATGAAAAGCAGACAAGGAACATTCAAAAGCACAATCAACACACGTTTGACAAAATGGTCGCTCTCAATAAAAGAGGTCACGCTCAAAGTAACACACAACAACATGGGCAGAAAACTAGTACCAATCTTAAAATAGGTACCAACCATCAAAATCAACAAACAAGTCAAAGTAATGGCACGATGAACAGATTTATAATCTAAAGCAAACCATTTTGTAAAAAACCGAATCGAACAAAGATTTCCAACAAGAGATGGAGCTCCATATAACAACAACGCGTAATAAGGATGCATGGAATAAAACACCATTTTACAACCAAATAACTTTGTCAATACGACAGCATTAACTACAGAAGAGACAATTCCACAAACAAGACAACAAAACAACATGACCAACGACATGACCAACTCAAAAGTAAAAGACCTAAGCAAAGAAAACAAAGTAACAAAAACAACAGCAATATTGATAGCACAAGCGCTCTTTGCATCCATTACGACCATATAATACGACATCAAATCATAGTATACAGCAACATTACTCTTATCTACTTCATTTCTAGATGGAAATTCATCAGTTATCGATGATAACCTCTCCATAAAGCGTAACGTATCATCTCCCATGTTCTTTATGCTCGAATGATCGACGAGATCGAACGATTCTCTCTTTGTGTGATAGGTATGTCCATTACGATAAAAAGCAACATCTAAGCCAATCATCCCTGCGTTTACAAAGTACCGATAATCAGTATCAGAAGGTACCGCATTACTTTGAAATACATCCTGAGCAGCAACGGTTCCTAATGCGTTTTGATTTGCAAATGCATATTGGGACATGACCCATGCATTTGTGCTTTGGAATACAATGGGTCTGCCGCCTGTACCCGCTGCTTCTAGGTTTAGAAAAACTCGAATGTGTGAACTCCAAGGATGGTTTTTTGTAAAGGCATGGGCACCTGATAACATTGTCTCTTCTGCTCCGTTGAATAAGAATATAATTGGTCTGATCATTGAGTCGATTGTTGTTTTGCGAGATGCAATGTTTCTGATTGATTCGATCATTGTTACTGTTGGGATTCCATCATCGTGGCACCCTGGTGATGTGTATCCGGTGTCATAGTGACTGGATATTAGTATGGTTTCGTTTGATTTGAGAGATGCAGCGGCGGTCTGGAGCCTTACAATAATGTTTGTAATGTTTGAGTAGGTAATGAGTGATTTTGACAGATGATGTCGATGATTGCCTTCGGCGTTTTGTATGTCGATGTCAATCATCAATTCAGGAGGTGCAGTTTGCTTGATTTGTTTAATTTTGTTCATGATGAGGTCGAAGGCTTTTTTCTCATTGTCTGATCCCTATATCGTTAAAAAATACCAACGAATGTACTTACAACGAAGCGTGATCCAATATCTACACATAATTCTTTCAAGTCTTTGGCCGCCCTCTTCTCCGAGAAAATTGTTTGAGATTGTTCAATAACTGCTTTGGGGCTTTGTCTGTAATACACAAAGTTAAATACAAATAAATACAATGGTATCAATAGTACCCAACATGATGCTGTCATGCGTTGCTATTTACAATATTCTTAAATTGAATTGGATGTCAAGGAGAGTTGAAGTCAAGATTATCAAGCTTAAGTTAACTAACCACGGATAAAAGAAGCTGCTGTCATTGTTCAAAGCTCGAATTCGACCATTATCTCATCAGTAGGGTCGGACTAATTGTAATAATCTTTGTAATCATGTCGCGTCCGTCGGACAAAAATCACCGCAGCATCAGTATTAATTCTGTGCGGTAATGGAGATGTTTCAATAAAATGTCAAATCAACAAAACAAAGGAGCTTATCTAACAGGTGCCAAGGTTCGTCCATTCGAAGTGAGCACGCATCCCCTACCACAACTAAAGGACAATGAAGTACTAATCAAAAACGAAGCCGTTGCACTAAACCCTGTGGACTGGAAGGTTCAAAGATCAGGATACATCGTAAACAAGTTTCCAAATGTTTTAGGATATGATCTTGCAGGAACAATTATTGAAATTGGACCCAATCAATCAAGAAACGATTTGAAGGTTGGAGACCGTGTTTTAGCATTTACTACACAATTGGTCACACAAGACCCAAGACAAGGTGCATACCAGCAATTTGTGGCAGCCTTATCTATTGGAGTTTCAAAAATTCCAGACGAGACATCATTTGAAAGTGCATCAACCATTGGACTTGCCATATCTACAGCAGTCCATGGTCTCTACTATTCGAATTACCTAAACATTCCCCGACCAAGTGCCGACTCTAAACCACTCGGCCAAACCATTTTAATTTGGGGAGGTGCCTCGAGTGTCGGAAGTTATGCCATTCAACTTGCTTCACAATCAGGATTGAAAGTTGTGACAACAGCATCAAAAAAGCACAATGAGTATTTGACATCCTTGGGTGCATCAGCAGTGTTGGATTACAGTTCACCCACTGTTGTTGAGGACCTGAAGAAATTAGGACCTTATGAGTATGCGTTTGACGCAATCGCCGAGCATGGCACTACAAAGAAAATAGCAGAGATTCTACAACCAAAAGGTGCGAAAGTTGCCGTCACACTTGATGTGAGTGATGAGTTGCCTGAAAATGTGAAGGCTTCCCGTGTTGGTGCAGCTTATGTACTAGATGGTGGTGAGATTAATAATTGGTTGTTCAAAGAATACATACCTAATGCACTCAAGAATGGTAAACTCATCCCGAATGTTGTTCAACTTGAAAGTGGTGGAATTGAAGGTATACAAGCTGCGTTGGACTCATTTGCTGATAAGGGCGTGTCTGGAAAAAAGATTGTACTTCGTCCTTTCGAATAAATATTTTTTAAAGTTGAAACTCATCCCGAATGTTGTTCAACTTGAAAGTTTCTTGTGTCTTCTGTTCTATTTACAATTCTTCAGTCAACTAATAGCATGAGAATGATACCAACATGTCAAATGAACCAGGTGTCACAGTAGATGTAAAGTTAATTAGATTCGACGAAGATTTCTTATAGATTAAGATCTATCTATGACTAAATTAATGTCATCTTTCTTGTTCTATTACAATTCATTACAGCTTGACAGGTCCACTAACCGTATAAGCTTTACTGATAAGAATATGATGATATGATGCTGAGTAGAAAAGGAGACGCTATGTGAATAACAGGTATATCTATTAAACGGGAACTTTAAGAATTCATTTTTTTTGAAATCAAAAAGGTTTAGAATTCATCAACGTTCTCATATCACAGTACACTCTTTATTTTCAACGTTATACTATCTTCATTAAAGTTTCATCGCAATTATATAATAATGTACACATTTATTAGGGTTTGTATAATTTATTAGCAGGCTAACATGTTGGTGGTATGTTCATAGTTGATGTTGACTGCTTGGGGATGTTCTATTTGCCAAAGACTTGGTTTTGGTGCCTTTAGTCTGTTGTACTTGATTGCATTCATCCTCCTTCTCTTCTCATAAGCCTTCGTGACGGACTGTGCCTTCATCTCATCCTCCATGATTGATTGCAGGAATGTATGCATCTTTTCTTTTTTCCCTGCCCTCAAAACCTGACGTGATTGTTTTTAACCATTGGTTGCGTTAGTTACAATGTAGATATTTTTCTAGGTTTTTCTTGAAATGTACCTATTACAAATAGGCTGTCATTACGACATTTTAAGACATTTTCGTGAATATAAATAAAAACAACATTTTTATTCTCAATAGGACAATCTATATTATCCCGAATAACCCACAGAATCTAACTAATGACCAACTATTTTTACACAAATAGTTTTCCAGTCATTGGGCCCGCACTAGACGAGACAAAGTTAAACAAACGGGAGAAATGATATTGTGTATTTGCGTCAACTGTTGGCCAGGAGATTAGACTCCATCCAAACATGTTGGTCCCTTGTTATAATACAATTTGGTTGTTGTGCGATGCAAATATGTCAACACTTTAAATTTCTTGATGCATTTCTTCAGGGCTTTGATTTTTAAGTCGACGTGCATAATGTGAATTCCTCCACATTTTGACTTTGTTTTCGCTGGTAATATTTTGTTTTATTACTTGGTATTCCCTCTTTACTTGTATAAACAATAAAAGTACATGATGTAACATTTACTAATGGATGTATACAAACTCTGTTCATCCAACATCGTACCTCGCGTCCCTTGATGGTTTGTTTCCTACGAACAAAAGTTGCTGGTTTCTTATCGCTCAGTTCAAATTGACAAAGATGCCTGCCCATCAACAAGATTAAAGAGACCATCAGATGGGGTCCTACCAGATAAAATATTTACGCAGTGTTCCATAATACGGAAAGTTATCTTCTCCTCAAGGCAATTGTTCCTGAGACGCCTCCCGGTTTTTTATGGTATTACCAACGAAGTCAACTATAATTTCAATTTTCCTTTCTGAACGATTGAAACCCACCCCTTTGTTGGCACAACAGGTAAATCACACCAAATATCTATAAATTCACTATTTTACAGAATGATAACAACCGTCAGCGAAATCACGGTAGATGAGGCTGAGTGCCTGAAGAAGACTGAGGGGCCAGAGAAAAAGGAGAACATCCACAAATTCGCCAAAGTGAAAACAGAGAGAAGTAAGCAGTTAGCCGACGGGTACTCGAATGAAAAGCGTATGATGGAAATTACCAGCATATCTTTGTTCGCATGCTTCTTCTTTTATAACGTGTATATCATTTTTCCATATATCAACTCCACAACAGCAGCGCTAATGTTGTTGGTTGCTGTTGTTGTAGGCATGTTGATGGCAGACTTTGTAAGTGGTGTCATTCACTGGGCCGCAGACACGTGGGGAACGACAGAATGGGCTTTTGTAAGATTTTTTTTGCACGTTTCTAACGACCCTAGGTTGGTAACACTTTTATCCGTTCATTTAGAGAGCATCACATTGATCCAGCCGCCATAACAAGACATGATTGGATCGAAACTAACGGAGATAACGCTCTTGTATCCATCTTCTTCCTATTACCTCCACACATTATTAATCTATTATTCTATGGTTCATTACCAGTTCCAGGCATGAAGTTGGACAACTTCCAATTATTCACACTTATATTCAACGTTACATTTAGTTTGTTCATTGCATTCACTAATCAAGTAAGTCTCAAAAAAATAAATGTTTTAATCATTACTAGTTCCACAAATGGGCCCACTCACCTATCCAACCAACCATTGTGAGAAAAATGCAAGAATATGGTTTGATTCTATCACGCCAGAATCACTTGGTTCACCACAAGTCACCCTTCGACTGCTACTATTGCATAACTACCGGATGGTTAAATCCATTCTTAACAAGAATAGAGTTTTGGAGACGGTTTGAGGAACTTATCAGCTACACCACAGGGTTGCTACCAAGAAGCGACGACATGAAGTGGAACGACCACATTGACTTGTTAAAGGATAAGAAGAAATAAATTTATATATTTTACAATACAAGAACTGATAATAGAACCAATGAAATCCATCCTAGAGTACTCCAATCCCGTTTCAATAAACTACTTCCGCTCACAGTGTCGGATCCAGAAGCGGCTTCTCTTTGTGATTCAGGTAAAGGTTTGGTTTCGATCTGAGAGGTGTCAGAGTTTGAACTTGTAGTAACCGCATTAACCAAGACGGCTGGTGGATTGTTACCAAGACTGGTTGGATTCCTCAATCCGCTCAGGTTGGATATTTGTGTGTTGATCCAAGGTACGAAGGCACTCACTTTAGTATAAACTGCAAACTCATCATCACCTTTTCCACAATCAGAAGGCCCATAACTAACGATTCCAACGCTACACCATTCACCATCAACTTTGACGGAAATTGATCCTCCAGAGTCACCTTCGCAACTATTAATGTTAATGATTTACATGAAGAAAAATGCTTACGTGTCAGTTGGAGCACCTGCAACCATACATATTTGTGTTAAGGGATTGTAGATTGCTCCGAATTGTTGTGCACAGTTTTTGTTATCTGCTACTGTGATTTCTGTGAATAAAAGATTACTAGAGGACCTTCCTACCTCTGTAAATCCCCAACCACTTGCTGAAAGTTTGACACCCTGTGCGGGATTTCCGGTGGCTATGCTCAATGCACTGGTGGTATTGTCAAAGGTGAGGGGATTATAAAGTTGTAGTATGGCAATGTCATTTTGTAAATTTTGACGGCTAAAACTCTGGTGATACGTGTAGTGGCTAACATATGCTAATTTCTTGCTTGGTACGGATCTGATTCCTATTGTTCCAGAAACGATGGTAATCGTGCTGACTCCGCTGTAAGCAACGCAATGTGCTGCCGTTAAAATGTGTCTATTGTTGATGATTGCACCTCCGCACGAAAAAACTCCTTGAGAAGCTGTTATTTGAACGAAAACCTGATACGGGAATTGTCCTAGTGATGCTGGCGTCCCACCTGCAATGCGAATTGATCTCTGTGAGCACACGAATGAGATAATCATGCATAGTAATAGTGTGAAGGCCAATGGTATCCTCATCGTAGTAATTTTTGTGTTGTCTTGTAAAGTTTTATTTTTATTCAAAGTTGCCCTCTTCAAGATAAACGTTTTCCGCGCAGCAACCGGTTGTGAATCCTTTGATCAAATTGATTCATGAGGTCGAATGATTAAATTGACTATTCATATTTATAAAGGGGCATAGATGTATGGCGCAAGTTTGCATCAATACCATACTTGAGATAAAGTACTTTTTAAAGTTAAGAGGCGGTGGAAATGTTTCAATCTCTGTTCTTTGACATTGAAAAGTTGACAATAAAGCCAAACTGTCGCAAAGATTTCTTTATTTTTTTTATTAAATAAATCCTCTTAACATGTTTTTTTGTCTTTTTGGATCTTTGATTGATTTTGCTGAACAATTTGACACTGGTTCAGAAAAGATGTGAGTTTGATTAACGTTGCAATCTAGAGAAAAAGCAATAACGAGATGTGATTGTATGTATTGTGTATTTTGACCCTAATCTTCTCCGTTGTACGTCCGTCTTCTCCAGCCTCGCACCGCTCTACATCTTAGGTCTTCAAAGTATGGCAATGCTATCTTCCAGTCCAAGAAACTGTACTTCCTCTATTTACTCCCCTCTTTCAATTTTACATAGTTGTGTGATTTGAAAATATTGCCATAAATAGAAGAGTTTACAGTAACAATGCACATTATTTCAATTTTGCTATGCTCATTAGCCCTAGTGTTGGCCCAAACAGAGAGACAAGTCGAAAGATTCAATGATTAGATATACATTCCCAGTAATAATAACCAGTACTCCACCTTTGACGTCAAGTCGCTCAATTACATTGCTGAAGAACCACTACCAATACCATCTTTTGTGGTTTCGTGGAAGTATGATTCTGATGGTCTCCATAGAATATATAACTTTACAAATTCAAATAACGCCATGTACCAGTTCAATGGGCACCTTGACACTTATAAACAAAAAGAAGATATCCTGTACATCATGTTTTCACTTGTTTACAAAAATATCACCGAAGAACATACCCTCCAATATGCTGTCCGTGTTAACACTACCACTATGGCCCCGATTCAACCAGAAACCGAAATATATCGTACACAATCAAATAAATTTGGATATAAATGGAATGGTATTCTAGTAGCATTTTTTGTTGGAGAAACGTTAATCAAGTATGACTTTATGGATGGTTCTCTTATCAGCATCTACAACCTACCAGTTCAATACGTTTCCCGGGAATACAGTACTAGTTTCACCTACGTGACCACTAAAAATCAAAAAGAATACGTTGTTTACCACTCTGAAAAGAACGTCATTACCAAGTGGAACATCATAAACAACACTTTTGTAGAATGTGATGCAATCATCAAGACACGATCAAATTATATCAATAATGACCAAAGCAGAAAGATTAAATACTTTAGTGGATCTTACACGTTCTTATTCGATGATGAAGAAATGGGATACTTTGCACCTATTATTTTTTCCTCTGATTCAAATCCAGGTTGTAGTACAGGTGGACTAGCAGAAGGGGGACTAGGAGATGCTTGGGGTATTATCGATCCAGAGACCTTTCAAATGATCAAATTTGTACTAATGCCAAATGTAACCTATACAGTTTGTTGGGATACAAATTTTAAACTCGGTATTAAAGGCAATACTATTTATAATATCTTTTATGCTAGAGACATAAAAGGGCCATATGTTTATAAAAGATACCATATTTTGTATAGTTACACACTTCATGATACTTGCATCAAGAGAGTGGACTCTCGTGATCCTAAAAGTATTACCTGTCTCAGTATAGATAAATACATTGGGAGGCCCAACCCAACAACATTTGGATCATGCCAATTACCTGAAAAAAATAACAAAGTCACTAGTCTAGCGTCACAAACTGTTGGATTATTAGGAACTGTATTGGTAGCTTTGATGTTGCAAAAACTACTTTTTTATTGATATTTGAAATAAGCTTGAATTATAAACAACTTTATTCACAAACAATCATAAATGATGTCCACAACGACGAACCTTCGATCAAAATTGAGCTATTATTTGCTGGTGCCTTGCCTTCACTATTGTGATATTCTATACTATATTGCTTTCTTCTTGTCCCAAAGTCAAATTTTTTTATCTTTAAAATTGATGTGTTGGTAAGAATATATATTGCGTCCTATAATTTGAGCCATTTTTTAACCACACATTGTACTCATCACGTATGTCATCTCGCAATATGTTAGTAACCGCCACATTTCCTGTATGTGTTCAACAAACGTTCACATGAACAAGACCTTTTTAAAAATGGAGAAGAAAGGTTTACAACATAATTTTTACAATGTCATCTTATCTCGCTGTTCAGAAGAAGAGACATTCGAGAATGTTGTCGTAGATGCTGATGAGATGATGTATTTTAAAGAGTATTTGAATGGCATTGTTGTACTTTAACAGCGACTTTACATCAACATTACTTGAGACAAAGTACTTTTTATATCAGAGAGGCGGAAGATATAAGCAGGATGTATAAATGAAAAAGAATAGATATTTATTAAGCACTCACAGCGATGTTTAAATTATTGGTCAAGTTGACATTTGTACAAACTCTCATGTCAAAAGAAAGACTTTGAGACAAAACACTTCGTTTGGTTGTTCTCGATAGAGGAGGTTCTGTTCTTATAATTTGTTCTGGCGCATCAACCATTGGTTCAGGTAAATAGGGAATGCATATTGCTGGGATAGTAACAGTAGGAGCAGGAGTGGGGTTCGGAGTTGAATCTGTGCAGGTTGTGGTTCCACATGAGCAGACGTGACAACTTTTCGATGGTGATTGGAATAAAATTTGATTACCTGACGCAATAACATTGATTCTGCTTGTTGTCTGTGCTAATAATCCCAAGTTAATGTTCAATCCGAGGTTCAATAGTCCTAATATGTTGACTTGAGCTGCAGCATTGATGACATTGAATCTGTCTAGATCGATTTGGGCCATTTGCAAAGCGCCTTGTGCTGTTTGACTGGCTATGGTCAACAAGTTAGTGTTGCATGCATCACGTACTACTGATAATGCACCATTTAACCCAATTCTTATACTTGAAAATGCCGTGACAACTCCACTATTGTAAGTGTATCTGTTAATTGAACCGCTTTGAGATGTATAAATGTAGTTGGAGTCGGCAAAGATCGGTGAACCGACAAGTGATGGGCATAGTAGGCAAGACCTGATTGTAGATACAGATCCAAAGTTGATTGGATCAACTATTGAAATAGAGCTACCTGATGCAAGCACCAACTTTCCGTTCGATGAACCTATCAATGAGTTTGATGAAGCAGTGCAAGCTGGGCTTCCAATTACTGATAGTGTAGCGCAGCTTAATGCAGTGAAGCAATTGTCTTGGGACAAGAATATATTTTCAGACGAAACTGCTGACACAATAGACCCAGTAGAGATCGTAATACTTCTTAAGGACGATCCAGTCAACATGTCAACTACAGCCAATGTGTTAACATTGTTTCTAATACCAGTTACAACAACAATGTTCGCACCCTCACCAACTACTGCAGAAGTTGGAGTAAAAGGAATGGTACAAGTGCTGGCTACTTGTCCTGTTGCAGTGACCGTCTTGACGACCACTGATGTTGTATCAAAATGATAAAAATTTCCATCTCCACGTCCAAGAGTGAAACTCTTTGCAGTCACAACCTCAAGCAACAAAACAGCCACCACAAAAAGACAACAAAAAACTCTTCTCATTATTTAATTTTAATATCACAAATAAAACCTTAATCCTTCTTTTTATAATCCATCCATCAAAAATGAACAGGTCTCACTTCCATAAATATTCAAAAAAAACAAACATCAATAATTACAATAAAAAAATCAAAAGAATTAATTTTTTATTTTTGTGTTGCATTTTGTTTTAATCTAGAAATAACCACCGTACCACCACCACCACTATTATCCACATATAACGCCTGTCTTTTAGACTGTACAATTCTAGTTTTTGATTTTGGTGCAACAACACCTATAGGTGCAGCATTAACCAACCTAGGAAGTACAGAAGACCCATTTTGCACATCTAATTTTTTTACAAACATTTGAGAATCAGTTTTTACAGTATTACCACTGCTATTACTATTTATTAAATTATTATTATTATTACTACTACTACTTCCATTACCACTACTACTACTACTACTACTACTACCAGTTGTAATAATCACCACGCTCTTTTTATTACCTCCACCACCACCTCCTCCTCCAATGTTATTACCAGGAGAAGGAGATCTAGAGATGATATTCAAATTGCTCAATGAACTAGTAGCACCACTATGATGATGATGATGATGACTGGTAGTAGATCCACCAGCAACGCTACTGTTGTAAATGTTATTTACCAAATCATCATAGCTCTTTTTTGGTCTTACTTGCTGTATTAATTGACCATTACAAGCAGCTCTTCTTCTAGCTGACATGATGGCAGCGGTAGCTGAGCTACTATTAGGTGCTTTCGCACCGTTATTGTTACTCACTACAGTAACCGCGCTTTTGGAGGGTCTTATTCTACTTATACTAAATGTGGTGGGCACCGAATCATCTTCGATGGTTGTAACCGCTACGGGACTACATACGTCGAATGAACGATGTTGTTGATTGGTGGTGGTCGTGTTGGTAGCGGTGGTTGGCGAAGAAGAAGCTTCTATGGTGGCGGTTGCATTTAATTTCGAAATTTCTTGATCCATCAAATCACCAAATTTGAAATCCAAATCCTCATCTTCCTCTTCGTCGTCTTCTTCATCTTCGCTTTCGAATTTGAAATTGTATTGAATGTCATCATCGGTCATGTACCGAATTACTGATTTACCATCCGATTGGTATTGTAATGACGACGATTGTTGTTGTTGACCTCTTCTTGTTGTATTTCGATAATGTATGATTCCATCATCTGTTAATGATCCTCGATCTTCAAATTCTAAATTTCGAAATTTTGATGAGGACGATGGGGACGATGGCGACATGTTTCCGTACAAGTTGGATGAATGGTGAATGTGATGGTTGGAATGATGGTGATGATGGGAATGATGTGAATTATTATGATTTGGATTTGTGGTGGGTGATGATGTTGTTGGATTGGTTGAGGTGGTGGTGGTGATGATTAGATGATTTGATTTGTCGTGTAGTTGATTTATTGTAATGATTTTCTTTTTCTTCTTTTTTTTTGTAATCGTCAACTCTTTTGATTTTTTGGAAGATCGGGTAGAAGGTGCTGATGATGGTTGTTGTTGCGATTGAGATTGCAATGGGAATGGAACGTCGATTAATTTTGTTGATTTCAGTTTTTTAAATTTCTTTTCTGGTGATGTCATTAATGATGTGGTTGATGGATTTAAAGTGTTGACTTCGAGTGATGGGTTGGTTGTGGTCGTCGTAAGAATCTTTTTCTTCTTTTTCTTCTTTTCTGGAATGGGAGTTGGGTTGGATGATGCGTTTGATGTAGATGAGATCAAAGTATGTACATTTTTTTTGGTTTCCTTCTTGCTGGAATCTAATGTTTTCTCCTTTGTAACGTCCTTCTTCTTTCTTCTCTTCTTTCGTTTCTTTTTTCGTTTTTTTCCATCGTCGTCGGACCGGTCTTCACTTCCGCTTGAGTCATCATTGCCACTCACTTCTCCGTCGCTTGTTGGTGGTGTAATTGGATAAAGTAGTTCTAATTCGCGAATGACTTGCTTGACGCGTGTTTGGTCTGGATCGCAATAGTCAAGAATGGACTCGCAGAAAAAGTGACCCATTTGTTCCAAGTGGCGTGTGTTGAAATGCCTTTCTGAATTTCTACCAAAGTCGGGTCCGCAGAATGAAGCCTCTAAAGTGTAAGAGTTGACGAGACCGAATTCTTTGAATAAAACAACTCTTGCGGTCGATTCCTTACTTCTTTGTATGCTAAAGTTACAATCTTGAAAGGAGAAGTTGTGTGAAATTTTCCAAAGGATGCGCGGAAACACTCTTGGCGCTAATCTCTTTTCTGGGGTGGATGATTTTTCGTGGCAGCCGTACATGAAAATGTTCTTCTTTCTACTGTGTCCGTGGAAATCACAGGATAGAATCACTTCGCGATCTTCCATGAAGCGCTTTACCATTTGTTTGGTATGGTGTATGGTAGGACAAAGTTTTGGATTGCAATCGTTCCATCTTCTGTTTAGATCGAAACCTGCCAATGAACATCTATAATTTCCATTAATGACACCATCTGGGTTGAGCATGGGCACAATCTTGAACACAAAGTTGTCACGCAGGATTTTAGCGTCTAGACTAGGGCCGGTTAGAAAATCAATTACTCCCTTCATCATCCAAGAAGCATTACTTTCGCCCGGATGGACTCTTGCTGATATGACAACACCTTTTCTATTTTTAAGGGATTGAGGATCGCACATGAACGAAGTAATCGTGAGCAGATCACAATTGTTACCAGCTAATGTTTGACAAAGTGTTCTCCTCCGGAACAACTTTCGTCTCACTGAATCGTTTTCAAGGGAATTTAAATAGTTTTGTAGATTTGTATACGTATAAGGATAACAATACGAAAAGTAATAAGTATCATTGTCATTATCAAAGAATTGACTCCACGTAAATGTATAAAAGTACCCCGACTTGCGCTTAATGTTGTTTTGATAATAACAAATATCTACTCCACTTCTGTACCAGCCTCGTAAATTCCGCGATGCATCATACTCTGAATAGGCGAGAGGCTTCATGCCATAATTATAAAGACTGTCTCCCTTCACTAGGTTGATAATGTTAAACTTGTATTTGATGCCTTTCCGAGCATTTTTGACAGAAAAGTAGAACCACTGTGTGTGTCCTTTTGTGTTTACATCAAACTTCAAAATCAAATCATACTCGTACTCGTATACTTGTATCGCCCGACGCAGGTTTCCGCTTTCGAACCTTGATTCAAAGAACAATGTTGTATCTTGGTCGTCTATTGGTACATAATATTGCTTCAGTTCCTGTGGCTTTGGTTGAGCCGAAGAATTGGCGGGGGTTGACTCCGATAATGACGCTAGGTCAAGGTTGCTTTGGGTAGCTGGTGCAGAATTTGTGTTATGCATTGGGCTAGGATCAATGCAGTCAAATACAACTCTATTTAACAGAGCTGATGGGTTGTTGATGCGTTGAGCGTCTTCGAGCATTAACCTTGTAAGCAAGCTAGGGGAGTTTTTATTTATTTCTTCTGGTTTGTCAGAAACAATATTAACATGAGAAGGCCCAGGTGTCTGCATTAGAAGCCCTGTTCCACTAGTTTGTTACATCATGATAGTGATATTCAATTCTTACTTTTTGGGTGTGCAGGTTGTATAAAGGGGTGACGAAATAAAGTTGGTTGATACTAGTAGCATATCATTATCTAAATTCCTACGATGCATATCACTTGATCTTTCATCAAGCTCGGGCGAGAATAAGAATTCTTCTACCTTTGATTCTGAATCTTCTATCTCAAACTCCGAAACGTCTGTCTCTTCTTTTTCTTCGTCTTCATCGTATAGATAACTTTTGCATTCGATAGTTGTTGTCCCGTTGTTGCTTCCGAAAGAGCTCATGGCTCCTTGCGCATATGAGGATCTCAATAATTGGTTGACCTGTTACAACAAGTAAATTTCAGCCAAATCTGATTATTGAAGGTTTTTGTCAATTTGAGGTCAATATAAGTCTCATGACTCCTCAATAGGCGCTTTTAAAACGACCAAGAAAATGGAATAACACCTTGCAAACATATCAGCTGAGATAAGTCATAAGAGTATTTTATACGACCAAAGACTGCTGAGCAGAAGTGGGTGCACGACGACATTTGTAGGAAACAGAATGAAGAGTTGAACCAACGACTCCTCAGCAAATACAAAACGGATGAAAAGAAAAGAGCCGCACAGGAGCGTTGGGATAGGCTAGAAACGAGGGTTACTGATTATTAAAGCTCAAAATGAGAGATTGTAAAAGATTCAAAAAAAAGTTGGAGCAAAGATCGTACTTGAACTTGAATTTAAACAACAATACAGCAACAGCAATGACAAAAAGGGTTACAAGATCCTCTACAAAAGTAGTCAATGTAGAAGATAACCAAATAGACTCGGATGAAGAGGATATCACCGTCAACACAACGCCTACACGCCGCAGGAGAGTAAAGCCTCAGCCCGAGCCTTCTTCGGACGATGTAAAAAAAAGAAAAAGAGTAACAAAGAAAAAGCAGAGTGATAACGAGGATTCTGGAGACGATAAACCGAAAAGGAAGAGAAAGAAACCGGTAGTAGAATCGGACAGTGACAGCGATGCTCTTTCAGAGGAAGATCTAAAGGCACTACCAAAGAGACCGGTTCTCAAAAGAAGTAAAAAGATCCACAGTGGTTCAGACGAAGACATGAATTTAACATCCAACTCAGATGCAGTAATTTCTGAAGATCAAGAACAGGAGGAGAAACCAAAACCCAAAAAGAAGACAGTTTTAAAAAAGAAAGCTAAAGACGACGAGCAGGATGAAAAGCCAAAGAAAAAGAAAGCAACAAAAAAATCTCCTCCCAAGAAGAAAAAGAAGGACGAAGACTTTGTTCCGGGCGATGTAAGCGACGATGAACATATCAGCGGGTTAGTCAGCGAGGAAGAAGAACCTATGGAGGAACCAAAATCCAAGAAATCAACACCAAAGAAAAAATCACCATCCAAAAAGTCAACGCCAAAAAAGAAATCTACATCATCCGAACCGACATCAAGTGAATCACCAAGTGAACTGATCGAAAGAATTAGATCACTTAGAGAAAAACGAGAAAAGAGACAAAAGAGCTCTTTGGTGTCAACATTAAATTTTGATCCTAAAGTATTACTGTTTGATCCAGAGTCAACCAAAAAACAAAGATCAGAAGAAAGCAGTGCAAGACACGAAGAGTTTGTAAACATTCTTAAAACTCATGTTGTAGTTGAAAGAGAACATCAAGAAGCCAACGAAGAAGATGTAGAACAAGATGAGGAAGAAGAAGAAACCAAAACTACGAAAAAGACCACATCCAAGAAGGGTTCAATCAAGTACACACCTTTAGAACAACAAGTCATTGCCTTAAAGAAACAATATCCGGACGTTGTGCTACTAATTGAAATTGGATACAAGTACAGGTTCTTTGGAGAAGATGCAGAGACAGCATCAAGAGTGTTAGGAATCATCGCTTACAATTCACACAACTTTCTTTGTGCTTCCATACCCAGCTATCGTCTACCAGTCCATCTCCGTCGCATGGTTGATGCAGGTTACAAGTGTGGACTGATCCGACAAACAGAAACAGCAGCCGTCAAAGCAGCAGGTAGCAACAAAGCAGGTCCCTTCGAAAGAAAACTTGATGGAATGTTCACGAAAGCAACAATGGTTGGAGAACAATTCGCAGACAGTGACGACAGTTGTGGATACTTGTGTTGCCTACATGAACAAACATCTTCACCAACCGACCAAAACAATGTAACCATCAGCTTGACCTGCGTTGACGTTTCCACAGGAGAGTTCCTATACGATACATTTAACGACGATCCATTACGCAGAAACTTGGAAACGGCTTTAACGAGGATACCTCCCAGCGAATTAATCATTCCCAACGACCTCACCGAATACACGAAAAAATGTTTGGAAAGCAACATCAACACTTTAAACGTACGAACGGAACGCATCAGCAGACATTCATACGAACCAAATACATGTAGGTGTGACGTCGAAAACTTTTATGATGCCAGTCAAAAACCATACGCAGCAAACATCAAATCAAAAATCTTTTCATTACCAGAAAATGTCATTCCATGCGTCGGCGTCATGATCAATCATTTAAAAACATTCAAATTGGAACGCATGATGTGCATGCCAGGAATGACTTTTAACAAATTAACAAATCGTTACGAAATGAACATTAACGGCGTCACATTAAACAATTTGGAAATTTTACAAAATAATGCGAACGCATCAGAAAAGGGAAGTTTGTATTGGTTAATGAACCACACGTGCACTCCATTCGGAAGTCGATTGTTGAAACATTGGATCTGTCACCCGCTCTACGATTCACAATCCATTCAAGATCGATTAGATGCCATTCATTACATTCAATCAGAATCAAATGTCGACCAACATTTGTTCATTAGCAGCTTGCCAATCCTGATGAGATCTTTACCTGATTTGGAAAAGGCCTTGATGAGAGTGGAGTATGGCAAATGTAGTCCGAAAGAGTTTTTGGCCCTATTAAAGTCGTTCGAGAGATTAGGAGAGGAATTGCCGAATCAAGATGACATTGAATCCATTAATTGTCCATTAATTAAAAATTTGTTAATGAGCATTCCTGATAATTTGGCACCGTTGATTGAAAAATTTTTATCTAGTTTTAATCATTCTGCTGTTGAGACCATGAACTATAAGGGGTTGTGGAATAAAAGAGAATTGTTTTTGAACATGTCCGGTTACCCAGAAATTGAAGAACAACAAGAAGCACTTTGTAATTTAAAAAATGATTTGAATAAACATTTGGAAGAGATTAGAGAATTGTTGGGAAAACCTAATCTAGTGTTTAAGGATTTGCATGGTAAGAGGGATTTGGTCGAAATTAAAGTATCTGAAATGCGTATGGCAAAGTCGGATTGGTTGAAGACCTCTCAGACCAAGTCACTTGTTCGTTATCAAACTCCTTTTGTCATTAAACATCAAAAAGAGGTCCAGTATCATAAAGAGTTGTTAGAGAAGGAGAGTTCTAATGCTTGGAATAATTTGTTACTTGATTTTTGTGAACATTATGAACCATTAAAAAGAACTGTGGCTGCATTGGCCCAATTTGATTGTTTGTTGAGTTTGAGTGAATTGAGTTCTAAAAAGGGATACATCCGTCCCGAGTTTACAAAAAATACAAAATCCAAATTAAAAGTAGTGAATGGCAGACACCCCATGATTGAAATGTTGTTGGAGGAGCAGGATCAGGAGTTCATTCCCAATGACGCTCATATGGACGCCACTCAAGAAAGATGCATGATCATAACGGGACCAAACATGGGTGGAAAATCATCTTACATTAAGAGCATGGCCATTATTGTGTTGATGGCTCACATTGGATCCTATGTTCCAGCCGATGAGTGTGAATTATCAATGTTTGATGCCATTTACACACGCATGGGGGCAAGTGATGACATGAGCAGAGGTCACAGTACATTCTTTGTAGAGTTGAGCGAGGCTGGAGAGTGTTTGAGAGATGCCACGGAAAGAAGTTTAGTTGTGATGGATGAATTAGGTAGAGGTACAAGCACTCATGATGGAACGGCGATTGCTTATGCTACATTAGAGCGTTTGGTTTGTGGAATCGGTTGTTTGAATTTATTTGTAACACATTATCCCTTGTTAACAACAATGTCTTTTATTTATCCTGACCTCATTAAAAATTATCACTTATCTTATAGTGGAAAGGAAAACCAGAAGGAAGTAAAGTTCTTGTATAAGCTTGTGAATGGTAGTTCTCCAAAGTCTTATGGTCTTAATGTTGCAAAACTTGCAGGTCTGAGCGCAGGTATCATTGATTTGGCCTCCGATAAGAGTGACCAGTTGGAGAGGGAAACCATGTCCAGAATGACTTCAAAGTGCTTTAACAGAATGCTAAAGTATCTTGACAGCGATAAGAGTGAAAGTATTAAAGATGTACAGAGTCATGTGAGGGAGTTGATACCGGGTATTGCCGATGAGAAGGACGCAATGGATGTAAAGGAATAAATGTCGTTTATGTAGTATAAATGTTGTGGTCTTTTATTTACAGGCGCTTTTCAATGTTCTCAATATGTGTTAATGTTTCTTGGGACTTTGTCTGCTCTTTGGTCACTACCGACTGTAGTTCTTCCAGCTCTTTTTGAAATGCGAGGAGTGCCCAGGTCTTGTTATTGGATGATGTCAAGTTCATGTTGTGGTTTGATAAAATGATCGTGTTTGACTTTTGACTTTATATTTTAAAAAATGCGCATTATTAATAGATCTGATCTAAACATAAACTGGCCAATTAATGGAGTCGGATTCTCATGATCGTTGTAAAAGCAATCTTTACGACGTTTGAAGTGTTTTATGGTACATGGTCCAAATAATTTTGTAAAGCTGACAAATGACAGGCAAGGTGCCCTCTTCCGTTGGGGAGTTGCAAGGGTATGAAGTTTTTTGATATTATTTTTTTTACATTTACAGCACTCTTAATCAATTGATTCTAGAGCAGCGGTAAGCATTTTAATACCTTCTTCACTTAAGTTAGCAGCACCTTACTGCCGTTTCAATCTATCGTTTCACACACATTCAAACTATTGAGCGACCGTATCAAAAAGTTAGAAAATAAGATTGAAAAGTTGTCCAATACAACCGTACAAAATAGCCCCCAATGTGAAGAAGTGAGCATCGCTTTGCCAACCGGTGAACTCAAAATAGAGATGAGGAAGATATCATCAAAAACAACTTTGCTATTCATTCCTCAAAATCAATTTCCTACATTTAATTTTGTTGGAAGAATTTTAGGACCAAAGGGTAAGTTAAGATTTGTTTGAAATATCAACATGTCTATAGGAAGCCAATTAAAAATGTTGCAGGATGTCACAAAATGTAAAATACTAATAAGAGGGTTCGGAAGCAATAAGAAGACAGAAATCACGGATGGGGTCAAATCTTACCAACCACTTCATCTTCAAATAAACATTGAAGAGTGCTTAACGGACTTTGAAACCAAATCTAGAATGGATGATTGCATTTCGCAACTACTACCTTATCTAATTCCAACTGACTCTGATATTGACACACTTAAAAAGCTACAACTAAAAGAGTTGGCCGCACTAAAAAGTTCAAAACAGTCACCCACCGTCACTAAAGAGAAAATAAATCACATCAGATATAGTCCCTACTAACTCATGTAAATAATAAACATCGTCCTTAATTTAATTTAATTCCCTCCAATCAATTGACGAATAATAATTTTTGACGAACAGCGAGATGATCCTGTCATGCTTTTTACCTTTTCCGCCTTACAATTTATCTGACATTACAATGGAGACAAAAATCTAACTTCAAACATAAATATTCATGCTCCATTCACATAGAGTGTCTATGATCAGACGACTTCGTTATGATTTATTACCAATATGCGCGAGAAACTATGCGAGAAACAGAATGAACAACAGTAAACAGCGCGCAGTAAAAAGTCCTATTGTGTTTGAGCGGCCGCGCAAACACAACCACATGAATAATTACCAAGTTCCTTTGGAATATCCAGAGGAAACAGCTAATGAATCAATTGCCCAAACGCCCCAAAGAAACATGTTTGCGCTCGAGGAAGAAGTAATGTATGTTGAGGACGATCTACAGATCGAGAATGATCTACAAGTGCAAGAAATGGAGGACATCTCGTTGATGTATGACATTGAGGACGTTACAGATCCTTTTATACTTGCAACAGAAAACTTCTCTGTAAGGCCTGAACAGACCACACACTTTACAAATCTTATCCTGCGAGTAAAAGAGTCAAACAGACACACAAATCACAACATACCTGCACACATTTATGATAGAAGTTTTGTTTCATTTCAAACGCATTTCTTCACCAGCATGTTGAATACTAGAGAAAGAGCCACCCAAACGCTTAAGGCATTCAAGGCTGCGTTTGGCCAAAACACAGTTGATAAATTGATGTGGCAGCTCTATCTACGTGATGCTCTGACACGGTATGAAGGTCTAATCATGAACTACAATGAGAACATCAAGAAAAAGTCGAAAGACGAGATTGCCAAGACTTATGTTGTTGATCTGACTCACCCTGAAAAATGGTATCCACAAACACGTAAAATGAGGAGACAGGTACGTCCGAAGTCGATTACATTTTTAATGTTTTTTAGATCATTTTTCACACAGGACCTACAAACTCTGGAAAGACACATTCAGCCTTCCAAGCACTGCTCTCAGCAAAAACAGGTGTCTACGCAGCACCTTTGAGACTTTTAGCAGCCGAAGTACATCAACGCATGGTTAATGATGGAGTTAAATGCGACCTCATAACAGGAGATTACAAAGTAATAATAGACGGAGCGACACACGCTGCTTCAACCATTGAAATGTTATCGACCACAGAAGAATACGAAGTTGCTGTCATTGATGAGGTTCAGTTACTTTCTGATCCTAATAGAGGATGGGCATGGACAAGAGCGTTACTTGGAATTAGAGCCAAAGAAGTTCACGTATGTGGCGAGGAACGTACGCTTCAAGCACTAAAGAAGATTGCAGCCGACTGTGGTGATGATCTCATTGTAAACCAATACAATAGGTTAACTCAACTAACTTGTCAAAATAATATTGTACGTAACATAAAAGAATTACAACCTGGTGATTGTGTGATTGCGTTTGGACGTAACCAAATTTTAAAGATCAAGAATGAAATTGAACAAAACACAAGGTATAAGGTTGCAGTTGGTAAGTATTTTACATTTTGATGGAAACTAACATGCGTCAGTTTTTGGAGGACTACCACCCAGTACACGTATTCAACAAGCAACTTTATTCAACAGTCCTGACACAAAATATGACATTCTCGTCGCAAGCGACGCCATCGGACACGGACTCAACTTGAACATTAGAAGAATCATCTTCCACAAAACTAAAAAATTCGATGGAACAGTTATACGGGAGTTGGAAGTTCATGAGATCAAACAAATAGCAGGACGTGCAGGACGCTTCCGTTCCAAGTATCCTGACGGTTACGTTACAACATTCTCGCAAGGAGATCAATTCGTTGTCAGCAATGCTCTACAAACACAATCCATGGACATTGAGATGGCAGGACTGCTACCTACGAATGATCAACTAGAGTACTTGGCACATAAAATGAACACATCAAGTTTAATTGAACTATTAGGCGCCGTAGAAGCATTAAACAGACTGGATGACAGCATGTACTTTTTGTGTGGAATTGAACCAAAAATAGAACAAGCGACTGTCATTGACGAGATTGATGGACTAAACATTAGAGAGAAATTAGACTTTTTGTTAGCACCCGTTCAAGTATGTACATTTTCAGTTTAATTTCATTAACCTTTTTAGCTTGACGATCAGTTATGCATGAATTACTTTAGAATGTACATGGAAGCCTATCAAAAAGGTACAAAGATTGGAGACATGATTCAACTACCAAACGGACCACCTGGAACCATCAAGAAGATGTTACTTTTAGAGTCGACGCACAAGATATTAGAAATGTATTGTTGGTTGAGTTATCGTTATGAGGATGTATTCACACAGAGGAAGGAAGCAGAGCTCAAACAAAAAATATGTGCTGACTTGATTGCGAAAGGACTGGAAGTGATTGGACCGGAAGAAAAGGAACAATGGATTATCGAAAGAGATTTTGTAAAACCCAAGCATTCATCAAGAAAACAGAGAATACAAAAGATACAAAAGGAAAAGCACTTTACAGAGAAGCAATTACGCAAGTATTTAAAAAGTTATAAATTTTAAAGTTTATCTACAATACTAAAGAGTTTTTTGATGAACGACGGAACAAGTTTAAAAATGAATTCTTCTTCTTGATCTTTGCTCCTGCTTCTATAAAGTTCCTGTCGGAGTCGACCTTGAGGTTTAAGCCTTGTACCTTAAAGATTGTGTTCAACATTTCGATTTTGATGCTGTCGTCGTTGTCTTCTAGTGTCTCTTCGTATGCAAAGTCATATGGCTCAGCTTTGGCTGTTGCCAACTTTTCGTCATAAAAGTCTTTAAAGTATGGGTGTTGAAGTGCCTCTGCAGCGCTAATTCTTGACTCTGGATTGAAGTGTAACATCTTTGATAATAGGTCGATGGCATCTGGTGTCTGACCTGCAAAGATCTCATTGAAGCCTCTTCCTTTGCATTTTCCCAACCTATTTACAAAGTCGACTCCTTCTGGTGATCCAATGATGTTCTCTGTGTTTGGTGTACCTAGTAGACGGATAATTCTTTTGATTTGATCGATGGGTGATGATCCTTTGAACAGAACTTCTCCAGTGAGGATCTCTGCCAATATGCAACCAACACTCCAAATATCAGCTTGCCTAGAAACTTTATTGTTGTTGAGAAGTAACTCAGGGGCTCTGTACCATCTTGTTTGCACATAGTTTGTACTCATGGTGGGATCATTCTCAAAGTCAATGAAGCGTGCAAGACCAAAGTCTGCCAACTTTACTGTGCTATCCGAGTTGATAAGAATGTTTTCTGGTTTTAGATCTCGATGTAGTATAGAAGCTGAATGTGTGTAAGATAGAGCACACACAAGTTGGTAGACGATGAACTGGCAATGTTGATTCGTCAACTTTTGCTTGCTTCTAATAATGTTTCTTAGGTCAGTTTCCATCAACTCATTCACTAGGTATAGATCCTTAAAATTATTATATGAAGTTGGTACGACGACTTCAAGTAATCCAACAATGTTGGGATGTTTCATGTGTGATAAAATCTTCAATTCCCTAAGAACGCGTTTAGATACGCAGTCACTTTGAAACACATCTTTGTTCTTCTTTATGGCACATTTAACATTTGTCACATCGTCCTTGGCGACGCAAACAACTCCGTATGATCCTTTACCTATCACCTTCTCAGGTGTGTATCTCTTAGGTACAACTAGTTTCTCTCCAGATACACTGTGTTCAACAACAACTTGCTTGACTAGGTCCTTTGCCATGTTTTTTTAAGTTTTGAGTCGTTGGGTCATAATCGAATGACTTTAAATGGGTTCTGACTGTCAATTGTCATTTATTTATAATACACTATAATTAATTGAAATATCCTAAATTGTATAATAGCAAAGTGAACTTCTAAAATGGCAGTTGGAGTGGCTGAACAAGTAGAATCCATTTCCGGAGTTATGTTGAGGAGGGGTTGCTAAAACAAAAATACTTCTGACAGGAGTCCTTACTTATGAATAACATATTAAGCATTTAGAAAGTGTTCAGATTTTGCATCTGAATGTATATAGTCTTGTGGTGAGTTAGTTGTATGCAAAGGGTGGACCTCAACTTTAAAAGTCGGAATTTAGTCAACCCATACATTGTTCTTCGCAATTTGAACCACTTCCAATGCATTCACAGCGCACGTGTGCAGTTTTTTACATTGTTAGTGTTGTGTCAACAAGAACACTTGCAGACCGTGACGATAACTAGTAGTGAGTTTCGAAGAAGAACAATTTCAATTCCTACTCGTCATTAAAAACATAATTTTTCAAGATTTATTAGAATACATACTCTTGAAATGAGTCAATGCCATCAAATCACAGACAGAGCATCGTAAATGTTCGTCATTCACCTTGATTAGAAATGCAACTCCCATCATGTACTATTCATAATGAAATTGTTGACTAGTGACGTGTTAGTAAGAATTTTAATTGATTTTCCAACCGTAGCGGGCTGTTACATAATTCCAAATCATGCATCTTTTAATGTGATGGTGGTGAAGGGATTATGTCCTCTTGATAACTAATCTCATAGACACGAACACAAGTGCTGGACATCTAATGCACCCATTGCTTTTCGTGATACTTCTTCTGCAGTAGAATATCAGCAATTTAATTAGAACTGATTCTTGAAATCCTCCATCTCCTATTCTTTCGAATGTGTATAATGCTCCACTACTGATGTCCGATTTCTTGGTGTGGTGGCTTTGTATATTTTCTATTTGTATATTGCTGGGGCGATTTGTATCGTGGATAGTTGTAATGTCTGTTTGATTGTGAATAGCGGGCAATCCTATGCTCCATTGTTTTAGCACGCTTTTTTTTCGTTTCGAATTGAGTATTACAAAACCCAATCGGGATGCATGTGTGATTAGAAGGGATTCTACTTTGTGCAAAATAGAATCGAAATAATATAAGTGATGATTAACGAGAGGGCCCCTCAGCAGGTTAGGGTGCTGGAATATTTGAAGCACATTAGCAACCAAATCACACCAAGGTCAAATGTAATGCCTAACCTTCCGCCATCATTATTTCAACAACTATGGAAGGAGTGCCTCAAGGAGCATGGTGACAATCAAGTTGAGGACATTCCCCCGGTTAAAGCGACAAATATAGAGCTGGCCTGCTTTAATTTGGACGTTGCACTTATTTTTGTTGGGGAAGAAGCGAGATTTGTTACAGATTACTTTTATGATAGAGGCCTCAAACATCTAGGTCCCACGCTATTTTGTAGTGAAATTACAGATAACCTTACAGCCTGCTGCTTTTCCATGATAGGGTTTTACTATACTCGCCAAGGTGGCAATGTGGCAAGAGACATTATCATGCAAAAAGTATGGAAATACATTCATCACACTGATGAAAATCTATCTTCATTGTCCACAATAGAAAGAGCCAAGCACAGTTACTTGGTGCACAATTGTTTTTTTCGTACAATGAACATTAATCTGGTAGATTGTCATATGTGGGTCAAGATTTATTTAATTGTTAGTTATATGGACTTTTCCTACCACTATCCTGACACTACATTTGACAGCGATTACATAGAATTTATTCAAAAAATAGATTCTGATGTCATGAATTATACACATACCCTTCATATCTCCCTTGATTCTACTTCTAAATTTATAGATTTCTTCGATAATAATGAAAGAACATATATCGCTCACTTGTTAAAATTGGCCATCCACGGTTATAGAATTGATATCTTGTTAAAAACCGATTCTTGTGTTGATGATAGGGTCAAAGAATCAGCCGACTACATCTTGAGTAGTGATATGTTAAAAATCATTACAAAAACTTCCATCGAGACACAACCAGTTCTTTGGAAACCTATTGAGAGTGCTGCAAAAGCACACCTTGCCTTGTTCGAGGAAGCTGATAACCACCAACTTAGATCTGAAGTTTTTTCTAAACTCATTAGCGAGCAAAAGTTAATCAAGACCATCTCCATGAACTACAATGCAAATGTTTCCGATATTATTAACCAACTTTCCAAGGCTATAGATTCATACGAATTTCAAGAAGATTTCTCCACTGCCAAGGAAGACTGCACACAAAACCATTTCTTTGATATTGTTGCCCGCTTTGGACTTGAAACGAAACCAAAAAAACTAACAAAAAGAGAGGTTGAAAACTATCTTGATGTATTGTTCTCATGATGAAAACTGTTGTAATTTAAATAAACGAAACTTTGTAGAGTCTTCTGCCGATGTTTGTAACAGGTCAACCAATTATTGTGTCACTAACATATGGGGCGAACCAGAAATACAATTTTATTGACATTTAGTCACACAAATTATGGCATAGATTAAGAGTCTTCACACCAATCAAGTTCTTTGTAAATGGTGAGGTCCCAAGAGCATATAGATCCACAAAGTTGATGTCGTCGGTATGGTATAGAACAAACCACACTAAGTTGTCCTCAACAAAAGTTTCCAATCGTTTATATCTGTTGTACGATTCATAATCTTCTGGTAATCTTTGATCTGGATCTTCTACATTTGAGAATATACTGTCCTCCTGAAAGTCCGTGTGTATTTCGTCATTTGCTACGCCATTAATATGGCCAGGATGGTATCCAGGATACTTTAATTTTCGACCTTCCAGGTCGTCATCGGATATAAAATCACTTTTCCAATGTGGTAAGTTTAATGCATTCAAAACTTCTCTGAGTATCAGTGGCTTCTTTTGGTAAGTTTTAATCGATAAAGGTTTCAATGGTTCACTAAGGGGGCCTAAACTGCAATCCCCCGCTGACACAATAGATATTATCCATTTATCAATAGCTCCAGACAGTGCGTCTCTGACCAAGTCCATATGTCCAACCCCCTTACTGTTAAACTCTGGACATAACAGTGAAATCTTATCAAGAAGGTCCTTCCAAAAATAAGGGTAACACAAAATCTCATCAAATTTCTTCGAAATCGTTTTCGACTTCAACTTGATTTTTTCTAAAGGCTCAAGATAATCGAATATGATAAACAAAATCTCATTTGGTACTCTTACTACGTCAGCGCTTTGCATACTAGTAGTTCTTTAATCTACTCTCCTGCATGTCTATAAAAAGTATGATTTATGACACCAAAAGAATCTTAAAAAGGTGAAATATAAGCATGTAATTTTGTCAGACGATTAGTTTGATAACGACACCAGATTCAGTTGAATGTATAAAAACAACATTTATTGCAGTGGTTGATACTGTGTCTTTCTTCTTTTATAAACCATCACACCCACTACCATGAAGCCAATCACAGATAACAACACTGTGACAGGAATTACTGTTGATAAAACAATTATCAATGTTCTTGAATCAGGTGCTGGTGTCGGACTCGGACTAGAGGGCAAAGTAGGAACGCCTGTAGTGGAAATGACTGTTGTTGGAATTTGTGTTAGTGTAAATGTAGGTGTTGGTGTTTGAGTTGGCCATTGATGAGGTTTATCACTAGTTAGATAGTTTATAACTGCCTTACCAGTTATAAAGTTATGATAATAAAAAACAACATATTGTTTATCTAATGTATCAGTAAATGACAATGAGTCAACCATTTTTGTTGACTTTGCAGTTAGTATTCCCTTCTCAGATCTAACTTCAACAATAATTTTCCCACCTTGTATTGGTGGTATATATTGGTAACTAAATACCACTTCCTTTCCAACACCTCCGGTAGGAATCATCACAACCTTCGCCCCATATAACACAGTAGATAACTCTGTGTAAATTTGACCAGCACTTACTGTTGTATTCACTGTCTGTATATACTTTCCTACTCTATGCACCATTTGAGAACCATCTAACGATGTCACATTGCATCTCCATAACAGAGTAGCATTGTGAATAAGTGGAGTAAGTGATATATACTTTTGGTGCTTATAACCAACTACATCATACAACACTTTTCTAGACCCATCTGAACTAACACAAGAAAACAAAGCAGAAAAATCAGATTCGCTTAGTAAGCTCAAGATAAAGACCTTATTTAAGGGTATTTGTAAAGTGAAAGACCAAGTGCTGTTCAATACAACAATTCTACCAGTTCTTGAGTTAGTAAAGAGCTCATCATTAGTATCATAAGAAAAGAACTGAAGAGGACGGATAGAATCAGAGAATGTAATATATACATCTCCAGATGGGACTAATGAAGAACCAATCATATTAGTGTATTTTTTTGTAAAAGGGCATAAATTCTTGTTGAGGTATTGACAGCAAACTATTGTTCACACGTATATTGACCTTAACAGGATACCGTGTTCCTTCGTTATCAAAGGTATAGTATGAGAATAAATTATTCTGAAGTCTTAAATGTACAATGTAATTTTTTGTCAAGGTCTGAGGTATGGTGTACTCTGTTCCAAGTTGTAATGTATGTATTTCTTCCTCGTGAATTTCAACTCTGAGATTGTACTCTGTAATTTGTTCAGGGAGAGAGTTGAAGCTGTAAAACATTTCAGTTTTGGGAATTACTGGGGGTATGTCAATTTTACTGACATCCTTCAAATCATAATCAGTACCGTTAGTTAGGTGTCCGAGTTGAAATTTGATCTGATTATAGGTTTCGTTTGAAGGTGCGATGAAGGCTACTTGAATTCGACTTGATCCAGGTAGGGTGTGTTTAAATTGATGTACTCCTTTTCCAACTTTATGGTTTATAAAGTAGATTCTGCCAGCATCTACCAGAAATGACGTGATTAGTAGCAGAAGAACAACTGAACTCATTTGTGAAATTTTAAATTGCTTGGGACTTGCCCGAATTGTCGGTTCATGATTGAAATGGTTATGTTATCACCACATCAATCAAAAGGTAACAAGTTTAGTAGTCTTACAAAATAATTTTTGCTCATCAGGAATGAGGGTGCTTTGGATAGCATTAGTAATTTTTACGGTAACATGCGATCAATATATCATTAGAACAAGAAAAAATGCACAACATGTTTACTCTTCCGAAAACATCGCACCGAATCACGATTATGTTTTTGGTAACCTTTTTTATGGTTTCTCAGCAGAATTAGATGCGCAGCAAGCAATCAAATTAGAACAAAATCCTTTAGTAATTAGTGTAACAAAATCAAAACCTTTAATTCTTCCAATTAAAGATTTCTCCAACGAGCAACCAAATCCCATCTCAAACACAACAGAATGGAATCTTGACCAATTAGACGGAGTTATTGATAAACGATACATTTATGAAGGAGATGGACATGGTGTAGATTGTTACATTGTAGATTCCGGAATTAATACCAACCACACTCAATTGCAAGGAAGGGCAATATGGGGTGCTAACTTTTGTACAAAAGAAAAAAACATTGACCGAGATTTAGACGGCCACGGTACACACGTTGCCGGTATAGTAGGCTCAAAGGACTACGGTGTTGCCAGAAATGTTACGTTAATTGCCGTAAAAGTCTCTGGTGAAACTGGTGGAAATCAAGCAGATTTATTAGCGGGTCTTAATTGGGTGTTAAAAAAAGCAACCACCACCGGAAGACCATCATTAATAAACATTTCAATGGGTCTCGGTTTCGACGAGGCCATCAATTTAGCAGTGCAAGCTTTAACTGAGGCTGGTATCGCCGTTGTGGCAGCATCCGGTAATTTCTTCTCCGATGCATGTGGTATTTCTCCCGCAAGCTCTCCTTTTGTTTTTACTGTGGCTGCTAGTGGTCCAAAAAACATGTTTTGGGAAAAATCTAATCATGGAAAATGTGTTAATGTAATTGCACCTGGCGTTAATATTAAATCACTGACGGCTTGGGGGAGGTACGTGGGAGATGACTGGTACTTCCCAGGCATGTCCTCACGTCGCTGGTGTTGTTGCACAGGCGTTGTCCATCAAGAAGTTTGAAAAACCTTCGCAAGTCTTCGACTACATCGTTGAAAAATCTGCAAAGGATATTGTAAAAGGCAAACTGAAGGGCACACCAAATATCTTGCTGAGGGCGTCCTAATAGTGCGCCATCTGAATTAAATAAAATACTTTTTATTGACCCCGTTATGTACATAAATCTGCTCCGACAGTTTCGTATTTTTACTTCTTGTTTTTGGATAATTTTTTTAGCTTATTCTATAAATAACCTACAAAAAAACACAACAAAACACATGGAGTTGCTTTCCATTATCGTGCTTATAGTACTACTATTGATATCTGCTGGTGTCGGATTCTACTTCCACTCAATAGATCGACCCAGAGAGCATAGAAAGAATCGTAATGAACGCCTTGTCGAGGCGGTCTTGAAGCCAATGTCCAAACCAGTTAAGACAAATTACCCAGAAATTAAACACGACAATGGCGTTCCCAAACCACTACAACGTATAAACTACAGAACTATTTTATCAGCTTCGCACGTAGCTCCCTTGAAGTTGCGTGAAGCTGACCTATTCTACACATTAAGAAAAGACATTTTTGACTTGAAAGAAGAAGAGTACAAAAAGAACTTCCAACAAGGTAAACTAGAAGGTGGAGGAAACTTGGGCTTCTCTGGTGCAGCATTCTTTTTCACACCCGGAAATAAAAAATTTATTGTGAAGAGCTTACCGAACAGTTTCGAGTGGCACTTCTTCTACGAAACTCTACTTACTGCTTATGGCCACTACGTGAGAGAGGTCAAAGATACTTTATTGGCTCGCATCACCGACTCTCTATGTAATTTTGATGTTAGGGTGTGGGTGTGGCTCCGTTTAGGTGTTCCCGGTCACTTTATCGTTATGCAAAATCTATTAGAAGGTTTTGATAAAGAAAAAGGATGGGAGCAATGGGATCTCAAACCAAAGGATTACCTGAGAGCTGATTTGATCCTACCAAAATCCGCAGAAGAGGAAGAAAGACTTTTATTCAAAAAAGATGGAATTAAATTATCCAAGAAGAATTATGATTTGTTGGCAGATCTTTGTTTCCGTGATACTGCTTTCTTGGCGGCTAAAGGTGTTGTTGACTATTCTTTGTTACTTGGTCGCTTCCCTAATGATGGAAGTATGAAGTTGGATGAACCACAAAACTTCTTTACTGGTGTTGTTTCTTCTGACAAGAAATATGTTTACCGCATTTCTATTATTGATTTCTTCTTCTCTCATAGAACCGTCCCATTGCTCATCAAGAATGCATCTCAAATTGTACATCCTGTGAAACCAGATGCAGAATTCACCTTCACGGATAAGCCAAAACATTATGCCGAAAAGTTCATGCAGATGCTAGAGGAATACTGCAAGATTGAAGGACCTGAACAAGAAATCAAGAAGGCTGCCAGACAGAGATCAGTGGACAATCTAAGCATGATACCTGCTATCTTTTTGCAACCTGGTCAAGTTGTCTAATAAACATATTTTTACAATCAACTAATTGTTTGTGATGACAATTGAAACCCAGTGTCAAACATCCACGATGATGATTTTGGCATAGAATGGATGGGTTATTAGAAAAGATATCCAGGAGCTTACGTAAGAATGACCGATGTATAAAAAATTAGACTTTACTAGTTTACATGATTAGGAATGCTGAAGATACGAGGAATATGGCGGCCGCCGTTACACTTTGAACGCTAAGTGCTGAATTCAACTCAATTGCTTTGATGTCATAGTCAACGTTATTGTGCCCAGGGCCATTAGTATATTGTGATGCAGGCTTTTTTGGGGCACTTGAAGCCTTCTTGTCTTCTTTGGTGGGCAATACAGTTTCAGAAACTACTGACTTGGTAGTTGTCGTTGATGTTATACTTCTGCAAGCTTCCGATCCATCATCTTTTCCACAATCACTGGCGCATAAAACAAAGGTTACGATGACTGCGAATAATATGATCTTGAATGTATTCATGTTTTAGTTGTATGGTTTCTTGTTCTAATGATTCAGGTTTATTTATGCATTCAACAATTCTCCTCAATATTATTAATAGAACTAGTTATCGATTTATGGAACGATTCGTTAACTTTTTTAGAAAGTTCCGGCCTAAAAAAGAATCAACTGCCTTACAACATTTTTACCTGGTTTAGTATTATTTTTATAAAACATGTACGTGTTGTTACGTTTGGGACAGTACAGAGTATGGTTGGATATGCAAAGTATCCCTTCGCGAAGCACTGTCTGCTCCAAGCAAAATTGCTCTAACATGCATAAGAAGGTCTAACCTGTGCTATATATTTATACTATTTTGTTTACAAAAAATGAAACCAAGTTGATTTCATGTTCCAAAAGTTGTTCGTGATGATTTCAAAACATGGGAAAGTTCGGTAGCAGGTTGTGTTGGACCGGTAAAGTAAGAGCAATGACCCCGAAAGTAGAAAAGAGCAACACTAAACATGAAGTAACGGGTAGAGCCAAGAAAAGATCTGCAGCAAAGTCCTTAACAAAGAAAGTAGCGACTGAAATTAAAGTATTCGAGCAAAATGAATTCATTTTCAACAAAAAAGAAGTTAAGAAGGTCGAGATTAGGCATTATGATGAACACAACATTGAGATGTACAGACCAGATTCGAACAGTAAGAAACCACACAGATCTAGAGAAACCTACCGGTTGCAATAGATGAAATAATTATGTAAGAAATTGACGTGTAACCTATAAATTGAACATTCTTTGTACTACACTTTGAGTCTTATGGTAGCGTTTATTTACCGAATATCCTCCCCTGGAGAGGATATGTCAAAGAGCAATCTTGTGATGAATACTTAAAAAATGTAGGTCCCACGACCTTATTAATTATCTGGCCTTTTATTAACTATCATGCGCACACAATATTACCAGCAGTTGAATGACATTCGAAACAATTGGAAGGAGAAGTTGCGTGCTCAGATGTTGGCAGACCGAGAGAATGAAGCGTTGACTTCAAAATTGCATATTATTTTTGAGGTTGTAATCTCTCTGTCAACCCATGGAATTGTTTTGTGCTGGGTTGAATCAATTGGACCAACTAGGATTGATAAACTCCAACGACAATCGTTTTGTATTTGAAAGACATGGCTTTTTTCGCGTTGCTCCATTGTTGATTGGTATTTTGATAACAAAAATTACATTATGACCATTGCTTTAAATAATAGGATGTGGAGAGAATCATACCTTGTTCTATACTTATGATAAAAAATTATATGCGTGCGGTAGAAATAATAACTCTGAGTTAGGATTGGGTTTTTCAAGTAGTCCAGTGGGTCGACCAACTCTGGTTGATACTTTCTCGAATTGTGTTGTCACCCACATTTCAGCCGGATATCATCATTCTGTGGTGGTTGTAGGTAATGTTTCTCGACCTACTATAATTGTTTAACACCTGCTAGATTCTAAAGATGTATATGTTTGCGGTACACAACAATTCAATTTGTCAATGATTTACTTTGTGCAGGAAAGAACAGGAACGGACAACTTGGTTCGACTGAGCCAAGCTTGCAAGAATTTCGCAAAATTAACCTACAGGTCCATCCACGTAAAAGGGTGACGCACATTTCATGCGGCTCTAGATTTACATTTATTGTTTATGATGCAAGAGACGTCTACGTTGCTGGATTTTCATCATATGGTGCATTGGCTTTGGGTGAGATTACGGCAACAACTGGTTGGACCAGAGTACTTTTACCATGGCTTGGGCCAACAGAGCAAATAAAATTTTTTGGCTGTGGAAGCAACAGCACCACAATTGTAACAACAAATAATCGTATATATTCATGTGGATACTGCAATGAGGGAGAGTGGTGAGTTTAGTTTTATTTAATGTAACTTAATGAACATAGTGGACTTCCTTTTGAAAATTCATACTTCAACTTCACACAGGTTATACATGAGTGTTTTTCTGAAAGAGAAATTGTACAAATTGAGTTTGGATATTGTAAGTCTATCACTACCACTAATCAGGCCCTCTAATGGATAGATCATGTTATAGTCCTTACGAACCACAGAGAAGTTTTTGGATATGGGTATGTTTTCGCTTTGTTCTTACGTTAACATTTTACAGATATAATTATTACGGACAGCTGTGTCAAGGAGATCGGATATGTCAATATAAACCTGTCAGAATAGGTCAAGACATTATCAGCTCTTATTCGCCAACAGAACGTTTACGTATATATTGTGGAGGTCATCATACATTGTTGGTTGTTGGTAATTGTAATTTATATGTTGCGGGTGCCTGCATGTATGGACAAATTGGATTAGAGTTGGAACCAGGGGAGGAATGGGCAACAGAATTAAGAAAAGTAAATTTGGACACCAGGTTCTCGATACTGGACTTTCACTGCGGCATGTATCATTCTTTTGTACGGTGTGGGGGAAGGTTTAATACATCTGATTCTAAAATGTTTAAGACGCTACTTTCATGTGTGGATAAAAGAAGGTTTGTTGATGTAGATATAGCAGCATACACATGAAGCCAATCAAAACGTTGTGTGTCCGGCGAAACCAAATTATTACAAAAATAAAATGCATGACTTGTTTTCATTCAACCGTGTTTTATAACAAAGATCTGGAGTATCAAAGATCTGGATCTTAATAGAGTTTAGTGCATTGTGCTAAGTTCCGGTAAGGATTAGAGGATGTTTAGTTGTTATTTTCTTGTCGGGATTGAAGATCGGAAGTCTAAAAATAAATGAACAAAATAATCGTTTTATGCGTTCTAGTGGCAACAATTACTTTCGCAATAAGAAGAATGGGTAACGGGGAATCAGTATCAAGAGCAAATCTTCCACCAGCTGAGGTTATAAAGACAGATGAAGAGTGGAAAAGTCAACTAACACCACAAGAATATGATGTTTGCCGAAGGGCAGGGACCGAAGCACCATTCACAGGCCAATATAACAAATTCTACAAGAATGGTTTGTACAAATGTGTTTGCTGCGAAGCGCCACTTTTTGAAAGTGACACGAAATTTGATTCTGGAACTGGATGGCCGAGTTTCAACCAAGCAAAAAAGGATTCAGTGATAGAAATTACAGATAATTCTATACCCTTGATGTCCAGAACAGAAGTTGTTTGCTCGAAATGCCACGCACATTTAGGTCACGTTTTTAATGATGGTCCAAATCCCACTGATGTAAAATACTAAAGACACTAGAGTAAAGTAACACTCGTTAAGCTGTCAATATATTTCTAACTATTTATTCACATAGAGAGTGAGTCCTTTTATACTCGGCTCACTTTCTATCTTTGTACAACTGGCCTTCCTGTTATATTGTCATTTCCTTGGTCTCTCTTCTGTAACCGGTAATATATTCCTAATAGTATTACCCGATTACAACACTCCTGCCATGAAAATGAATGTCTTTGACATTTCAACTCTAGACCCTTATTAATACTGAGTCTCTATACATTGGAATTCTCAATCTCTAAAGAAAGTTAATTATAGTTGTTATCAGTGTGATTGGGTGTAACAGTGTGATCAGTACTGTTACTACGTATGTTGTGTGTTGCCTTTTGGCTCAACAACTTCGGTCGCCACCGGCTGGTAACCCCTACCAACTGGGTTGCATAACGCATTAACATGCTAGCATAATTCACATCTGTTGTATATTGCATATCCGCTCAACAACTTCGGTTGTCACCGGCTGGTAACCCCTACCAACTGGGTTGCATAACGCATTAACATGCTAGCATAATTCACATATGTTGTATATTGCATTCGCTCACCAACTTCGGTTGTCACCGGATGATAACATCATGCACTATCATCTGTGCTTTTAATCTTTATTTACAGTATTTCTTACAATTCTTCTTCGTTTTCGAGTCAACGTGTTGTTCCCACGACCTTCTTCCTTACTCTCGTTGTTAATTTGAGACTCAATACRGTTTCTTTTTTTTCGTGCTCCTTTTTTTAGTGGTGATTCGATTATTTCTTGATCAGATTCCTCGTCCTCTTCATTTCCTGGATGGTAACTCCTGTCGCTTAAATCATCATACCCAACTTCTGAAGATTGGATATCCATTTGCTTTTCTAATTCTTCTTGTGTCTCGAACACATTGTCATCCCACAAATGAGGTCGATCCGTAAGTTCTTGTCCTTCACCTAATTCCACTTTCTTCAAGAATTCTGATGCCGTTACAAATCTTTCGTACTTTCCTTTTAAGAGGTAATGACCTTCTATCTCCGTTTCGTGCATTACTTGGAATGGGCCTCTGTATGCTCTTCCTTGTTTCGTGGATGCTCGAGGATTCCTCCACATCACATGATCTCCAGATTTGTACGTACTCACCTTATGAGCTACCGATCTGGTTTTACTTTTTGTCAGTTGGATGTGATGGATTGACTTCGGTACTTCCCTATTGAATGTCTTCCAAAACCGTATCAGTGATTCCTGCTGTTCTTCAAGTTCTTTTTCTGATTCCACCACACCTTTACCCACCGAGAAAGGACCGCGCCCAAACATTAATGAGAACGGGGTACTCATTGTTGTTGAATGAACTCTAGAATTCATTGCGAACATTACTACTGGAATAACTTTGCTCCAATCGTCCACTTCTGATTTTGTTTCTTCGATTAATTTTGTTAATGTTGAACGGATGGTGCGATGCTGCCGCTCAATTCGTCCGTTTGCGTGATGATTATAAGCGATGGTCTTATTATGTTTAACTAATGCAGCGTCGAAAACATTTTTTAACAGATCATTAGAA
>JAOPGA020000207.1:0-14773 GCA_026419775.2 Acrasis kona
TAGCTACTACTTACTTGTCTGGAAGGTCTACACTACCATACGCCATGTCTCAAGGTAGATTCGGATATTCCCCATCGAAAGTTTATACAATTAACTTTGCACCACTGAACAATGAGCAGATCGGCTTCATGTGCAAACAGTATGTGAGACTAAACCCGAACATGCTTGAAAAATTCATCAACATTCTCACGACCAAGTCATCAGGAGTGCCCATTATACTGTCAAGTGCGATTACAAATGCTGGCCAACTATCGAACAATTGTGGAGGGGATGATATTGAAACATACTTTAATGAACTTCTGCCCAGCACATTTAATACAAGAGAGATCGACCCACTATCAGCATTCGATGAAATTACAGTGGCAATTGTTAGCGCATATCTCACGTTGCTCAAGTACTCCATCTTTCAAATTCCAATAACCGTTGGAAGTACCTTCCCTATTGATGGTGTCGGGTTGCGACAATATCTACCTGTTGGGCAAGATKATATTTCGATCATTGAGATGATCAATATTTTTGGGATGCATCCTGATCCTGTTGATGAGATGAATGTTAAGATTGTTGTATCGGATTATAGTGTGGAACTCGCCCAAATAAGGCTCAAGTCCGTTACCTATGGAATGGTACCAAAAGGGCTCCTCTATCTTTCCAAAATGGTAAACAAAGGAGACGCGTTGGAAATGATCACAAGAAACGCATTGCTATCGCGCTTTGAACAACAATTACAAACCAAACCTATTCTCAAATGCTACCAAGTATTTCCATTCCTATCCCAAGATGATCCGATTGGTGTGCTTGATATTGATGTATCCAAGGTGCTGTCCCTTAATGTGTTCCCATCGATCGCAAACGATAAACTTTTCAAATCTAAATTGCAAAATACGATTAATCTATACAAGAATTCGTCGTCAGCTCCAGGCAATCATCGCGAAAACGCCCCTCTCAGTGCTTGGTCAGATGTGCAGAGAGGATACATACCAACACCCGAACCTTATGGAGCATCTCTTAACACACCAAAGACCTCGACGTCTATTATTGGGGATGAGATACTTTGTGTTCATAATCCAGGATCAATATTCGAAGGACAGAAAGGGAGTGATTATAATTATAAATCATATCTGATCATCCAAGATAAGAACATAAAAGATGGTATCTCACAGAACGAAATTAATCAAGAAGTGGAGAAGGTCGTCAAGCACTTTCCAGGGGACGTCCCTTTGGTTTTTCTTCTGGTTGCAATGAAAGTATCTCTCCCAAATATTGACCCAAACAACATGTTTCACAGATATCTATTAAACGTTAAGAGGACGGATGGAACAGTATCATCTGTTTGGGTTATTGTGTTGTTGAAAGAAGGCATGCGTAAGTTCCTAGGAAGCGTCAATTATGATGCTCTATTACGTTCAAGGCGAAATGAAACATACCCGTTCCAAGACCTCTGCAGAGAATTTGCCACAAACAATGCGATGATGCCACCCGCATCTGTGAGTGGTCATCAGCAGACCCCAGAGCAGAAGAAGGCGTATGAGGAGTTAAGGACGCAGAATGCTCTATTGAAGCAGCAACGTAAGTCACGCACAACAAAAGTACTCAACATGTTATTGTAGTGGGTGGTGGAGCGAGTGAAGGTGCTGTGCAGCAAGCCAAGGTAGTCAGGGTGACTGTAAATGATGTAGATGGTGATATGGCGCCTGTCACAGATTCACGCACTTTTAAAGAGTTGATTGCCAATGTTGGTGCAAGAGTACAGTTCGCTGTGGCGAAGGTTAAATTTGAAGGAGGAGTAATCAAAGATGAAGATAGTTTCAATACAATGATGAGTGAATGGAATGGGAAAAGGGTGTTTGTTGAACCAGTCAAGAGGGAGTAATAAAGTATATACTTTTTATGAAATGTTTTAATTCATCAATCTTTATTTGTGATGTTTGAACGTAACCAGAAATGATATCAGCGTCAATTTGAATGATTGACTCAAGGCATGTAATGTGAAGAAATTGGTGTATTTACAGTAATAAATAGACACTTTCCCAGGAGCGAGACCCAGAGGTCGGCGGCCGAGGTGGAAAGTACTTTCTCACTCGTAACTCATTAGAAAAATATCAGACTTTTCATATCGCCCCCAACTTTAATGGGTACATCTACATTAAATTGATAGCGATGATGCACACCATCGACGTTACAAGAGTCAACTTTCTGAGTTTTAGTTAACATGTTCCAACCAACAAATGACAATATCATCTGGTTGTGCCCTTCTTCGGCTTTTGTATACCCGCCATAACTTGAACCTGTTTTGATGGAAAAAAAATTTAAATCATGCAACCATGTCTGGTTCCATTAAAAAGTCAAATAAAAGTTTTTGATCTGGTTTTGTTGATATGGTTTGTGCTTCTTTGATTTGTTTAAATTGGGGAAATTTATCAAATCGTACTCGTCTTGAATTCTCACAAATAAAATCTATAAGTGGCTTGGATGACATTATCATTAAATTTGATGTGGGTATCTGGTCTCGGACGATCCCACAGACACAATTGTTGTGTTTGGCAATTCTGTACTGTTGACCAAAATGCGGATATCATGAGGGAAAGTAGGCTCCTATCCAAATTGTGGGGTACGTTACAAATTATGTGACAATCTGATGGCTATATCTAACGATTTTCTTCTCCACAACAATACAGGATATGCCAGAGTTGGCAGATCTACTTAATTATTAATAGCGTCATTTGACAAGCCATTGTACATGTGACCATGGGTATAAAAATAACATTGTTAGGTACAGTCGGTGCAAGGGTGCTTTGATCTGCAGTAATCAAAAGGAAAAGCTTTGCACATGTGTACGTCACTTAAAGAACACAAGTAGGGACTGCAAGCAATACCCTAATGAAGGAAGGACCATGGTTCCCACTAAAACACTGAGTGGACAATGCGATGTCATGACATACTACTTCAGGGATAACTGTGATGCCAGCAAAATAAACACAGAAGTAGTAGACCACTGGCTCATATGTGTCTCACAAAGTGGAAACCACAACCATCCACTTCCAGGGATTAATAAAGTTCCAGCGTCAGCTGTCGAACAAATTAGAGAAGCAGCAAGGGTCAATCCAACAATTACTGCTTTTGACCTAAGCATTGGAAGGGGAATARAAGCACCTGCTGGAGAGATTCATAGCTCACTGGTAAACATTGACCGATTGCGATATCATTTGGGAAAATGTATGCATGAGCTGTATGACAATTCTGGACATCCGTGTCAAATTGCTTTCAAAGTAGAAGAGGGGTTGTCAACAAAAATAAAAAAGAATCCTCCAAAAAGTAAGTTGAATACATGTCGTTTACTACGAATAACAACGAAGACAACATTATTACCCGGCGGGAAATAAATTTTGTAACTGCACTAGACGTAGAGGAATCAAGCAATGTAGCATTTGGAGGTGTGGAAGTGTACATGGACAACGAAGAAGCGACATCATATCATTCGGTTGATGAACCTTTTGTACAAATTAACCCTACATTTGAGGAGGTGGATGTGATGGAACTTTTGAATTCAACTCCTCTGAAAAAGAAAGGACCCTCCACAAAGAAGACTCCTGTTAGAACGCCGTCGAAAAAGCAAACTAAATTATGCTTCTTATCAACGCTGCGGCAGTGATATATCCTCAGGGCCTAATGGTGACTACTCTTATTCAGGTCAAGGGTCTTCAAGTGGAAGCGCGCTCTAAATAAATTATTTTTAAAAACAAGCTACTTCTAGGCTGTCATTTGCGTTTGATCCACCCTCCACCGCTTCAAATTTAATATTACCGGCTGAATTTTGAATGGCATTAAGTTTGGCATATTGCGTTCTATCTTGGCTGCGGCCAACAGACGATTTGTTTAAGGATTAAAAGGGTTTTTTGGATGTGACTGCGAAAAGAAATAGGAACACACGAACGTTCTACTCGTGTTCGAGTAATTTGAAGCAATCGCATGGATGTATTCAAGAAAATTATAGAGTTTATTCTTACATTCTTGTCAAAAGTAGATCAAGAATTTCACCACCAACATTGTCGAAATATACATCAACAAAGTCGGGAGTGGCATCAATGAGATCCTGTTGGAATGTGTCGCTCTTGTAATCTAAAGCAACATCTGCTCCTAATTTTTTTATCAAGTCGCATTTATCCTTTCCTCCAGCAATTCCAATCACCTTTTTTACACCCAAAACATTCTTGGCTAATTGAAGCACAACAGAACCGGTAGCTCTAATCATGTAAGTATTAAATTAAGACGGATCTTACCCTGCGGCTCCAGACACCACAACTACACTGTCGTCGCTGGTTGTCCTGACCACTTCAATGAGTCCATAGTAAGCTGTGAGTCCTGCAATCCAGCGGCACCCAAAAATACTGTTGTTGGAATTCCAGGAACATTTCTATGAATTATGATGTGCATGTGTTGACTGTACTTACTCAATCTTTCGGCCTGCATCTTGATCAACAACGCTGTATTCGGTCCAGTTAGTTGTTGTATATATGAGATCACCTTCCTTCCATTTGTCACTCTTGCTTTCAACTACCCTACCAATTCCACCGGCTCTCATCACGCCTCCTTCATTCACGGGACTTGTGTATAGTCTCTTTGGGTCCATTCCCTTTTGAATCCAACCTCTTTGCGCTGGATCGTTAGAGAGTAACAGGGTTTTGATAAGAATTTGATTCTCTTTGACATCTGGAATTTCTACTGTGCTCTGCTTAAATGTAGCATCATCTGATTCAGAATCGAGATTGACGGCTTTTTCGGGTTTGTTGGCCAAGATCCATTGACGAGTTTTGGTCGGCATTGTTGTTCCAAAAGTATTTTCATCGTATCGGAGACTTTACAATGAATTTGCGATCAAACACCATCTATGAAGCACTTATTTTAGAGCAGAAGAATTGATATCGTTTATTTTGAGTACGGACTAATGTTTTTTAATCATTAATTTTAGATCCTCAACATTAAAATCAAACGCATTATCAATCTTGAATTTGTTTCCGGGCTTTGCACCATCTGCTATTCCGTTCAAGTACACTTGATGGTAGTGACAACCAGCTAATTTTGGAAGCATTGTTGAAACTGCAGGTAAGTTGAAAGATAGACCGGGTATGGTCTTGGGATTTCCGATATAATTAACATTACAGTTAATGGGTACCTCCTTATTTACGTGTTGAAATCCCATAATTGTGGGTGGAACTGAAGTAACAATATCGTGTCCTTTCACAATCATACCATCATAATGTGAACGATACACGACGCTATCCTTTACAACTGTATTATAATGATTAACAAACTCTTGGTCCGCCACTCTCGGTCCCTGTAAATTTTAAATTTGATGGTAAATATACAAAAACATACCCCGTAAGAGTACATGGATACCTTGTCAGAACCGAATCTTGACGCTGCTGAATAAGCACCCATCACTGCAAGTGCGGCACCCTTACTATGACCAGCATAGATGACGTGATATCCTAGTCTAATGTACATTTCCAACTGCTCTTCGATTGCAGATTTTAGTGCTAGATAGTCTTCCTGAAATCCTTGGTGAAGATTACCAACGCAATTTGGAGACAAAGCGCACTTCACTTTTGACGCTTTAAAGTTGTTCTTCAACCAATCACGTAGACTTTCTGCAGACCTTTGTCCGAAAAAATCAGACTCTGTTCCTCTGAAAGTAACAACTACTACTCCTGCTTCGTCGTTCGCCACAATCATTGAATGGGCCATGACATCTTTAAATTCACGGTGATATTCATTGACTGATTTCCATACACCACAACCTTCTAGTCTGTCGTCGTTTTTAGCGCTCCAAGTCTTATCATGGAAGTGCATCACGACATTGTCATAAGCAACCCATGAAAAAAACATTCCAACAACATGTGGATTGCATTTCCCCAGTCTCTGTGTTATGTTCATATTTGGGCTTGAATATTGGACTGCTTTGGTGTATTGGCAAACTCTTTCACTATTCGCTCTGTAAGAGTTGTCAGCTATTTTCGTGCAATCTGGAATGCAGGTGCTACACAAATCATACATGTTCGGCTCGCAAGCAAAGCTTACCATTAGGACACAGCCTAACAACAGTGCTGTGACTCGAAGCATGTAAAATTTGTAACGGAAAATGATAATAATTATTGTAGACCATTTTGACTTTATTTGGGATTATCTTGATAATTTTAGAAGATGAGCAAACCCTGTTTATTGCATGAACTCGGATTGTCGGCAAGGTTTCCTCCAGAAGAACTCGTTAAAGCGCTGTCTAAATTATGGCCGTGTGAACAATGTCGTTAAAAATACATCCACCCAGATTATGTGCGCTTGCCCGAAGCGTTAAAACTAAGAACAAACATGATATACAAACGATATGCATTGACAAAAAGAAACTATATCTTCTCAAACATCGAACAAGAAGACCAAAATGACACAAAATCTGAAAGTAGTAATCTTTGAAATAGACTTTCCAATCTTTGGAAAGTCTATACAAGATTCAATCCAAAATCATTAGAATTACAAGGACAAAAAATTGAAAAAGAGATACTAACTCAACAAAAAATCCAGCACCATAGAACACAAAGTAGATGTTATTGTGGTAACCAAAATTTATTTAATCACGTACCTCCCCTAAAGCGCTCATCTTTATTTGCAGTCTTTTTTTGAACGCACAAGAGTAATGTTTGTATTGTAACAACTGATCTAAATCTATTTGCAATTCTTTATCTTTCTCAATGGCAATATCAACAAGCTTTTCTACTGCGTAGGCCACTCTATCTACTACGGAAGTATCTTCTTCTATTTCTGTACTAAATGTTTGGAAGATCCGGGAATGCATGCAGTATACCTTTATGGCACTTTCGATGTTTTTTGTCTCAGCTGCAATTGATCCAAAATACATCTCAAAGTCGTCCAGCTCAATTAGAAGCAATAGCGATAAGCGTTCTGCACGTCCGCTGTCTTTTGAAAGGGCTTTTGTAAGCAGAGAATTATATATAGCTATCTTTGTTGCTTGTGAAAGATGATCAGAGTGTTGTATGTTACGAAGAATTAAGGTCCAGATAACCAACACGACATCTATCCTCTTACTTTTGGACCTAAAATAGAGTTCCTTTACAAAATTCGCTTTGAACTTGTCATCAATAACAATCTCGTGATCTGACCGCGAGCACTGTATGATGTACCAGTATAAATCATCTTGTACTAATTTATATAGAACAATCATCCACTTATCATACTCCTTATGCTTCTTTTGAGTCATCCAAGCCGTCATTGCAATTTCCATGGCCACAGCAATTTCCCTGTCCACAAGCAACAGATCTTTGAAATGTGGATGGAATACTATTTGTTCAAATAATTTATAACTCTTAAACGCAACATGACCCTTTATTTTATCTTGATAAAAGTAATGTGGAATGAAACGCACGTCCTGCCAATCAAGAATATATGAAATCAATCGAACGTCTAGTATATTTTGGATGCGAGGTCCTAATATATCAATGATTGATCTCATATTCTTTAGAAATGTTTCATCCTCTGATAACAATCTATCCTTGTTTCGTACGCTCATATATTTATTAAGGTGATATTCCAAAACTCGCTGAACAATAGCTTCTTCATGAATTTTGAAAGACCACGTTGTTGAATAGTAATATAGATCATGTAATTGACTGTCATCAGTATTATTTTGAAAGTAACGAGCGATGTGATCTTTAAATATCTTTAATGTCTTCTTTTCTAAGATAGTAAAAGATATTCTCGAACATTGACCTAAAATTTGTACGCTAGGTGCTTTCATATTAATCGCGTAATCAATGACACGAGAGAATGAATCGCCGCTGATTGGTTCAATGTCCTTGGTGGATAAATCACCACTTTGGCACAGTAAAACAATCAAACTAAAATAACATGCAATTAAACTTACTACACTATTATAGTGCTCTGGTTCTGAGCGAGATATTAGGTCTCTTACATCCCGAATTAAATTTGATCTTATGAATTCCAAATCATTGGTTGGCTTTAAATACTCGTTAGCTTTGTCAGCGAAAATAGAATACATGTAGATCATAGCGATAGCTTTTGCATCAAGATTGGAACTGTCAAGCGGTATCATGCTGTTAATACAACTTGTAACGAATATCAAAGTTTCTTTTTGCAGCGAAAAGACAGACAAGACGAACAACACTGTTAAGCCATATTTATGGTCGCCAAGGGGTATCAAGGTGAGAGTGTCAATAATGTAAGCAATAAAAGCATCAAAGTACGCCACTAGGTGTGACGAGTCATCAAACAGTCTACCTAACTCTCGTCTGTATTCTTTAATTTTGGTCATATCAGGTGTACCAAAAAAGTTAAATATACTCCTTCTCACTCGTTCGTTATGTTTGTATTTTGAAAGGTTCGGATTTGTTAGAAGATAACCTATAAATCCAAACACAACATTAAATGTAACTGAAGAGTACTCAATTTTTGAATAGTGTTCAGTTTGTAATGGAGTTCTTACCAGCTTTTCTATTTTTGTTATTATATGCTCAGCATTATGATCGAGTCGTTCAAGCTCTTCGATAACTTGCATAACTTCCTGATTTAGATCTATCGAGGAATCAGATTTCGAAAGAGGCTCCCTCCTTTTCTTATTCTTAAAATATGCCCCGTCATTGCGAATTATATTGCGAATATATTGGGGAATCATGCTACTAGTCACATTGTGTGGTTGAGTCATTGTAATTGTTTTGTTGCAAACTGGACGATTACCATACTGCTTTTTGTGTTCACGTCTGTGTCGAAAGAGGAACATACATCAATAATGACATCTATTATAAACAACTATCTACCCACGGAAGATGTATTATGGGTTATTGAGGCCACTATATACCCGTGAATCGGGCACGAACAGATATTATTTTCAAAGATGAAGCACGAGATCAAAGATAAAATTACGCAGACTTCATGTATCAACTATAGCACTTTATTGCATTTTTATTAAGTATAGTATTACTAAAGTAGCTCTATTGGTGGTTGTTGCGTTTACACTAATAAATGTAATTCATTATATTATAAATTTGACGAATTCGGTGGCCACCTCATCTGCCACCCAAGTACCAACTTAAAAGGTTTTTAGATTACTTGTCCCGTCATTACAATTTTAAACCAAGACCAATCAAGGATAAAGTCATTCTACAACAGTGGCCCGGTTGGACCAGGCAATTCTTTCTTCGTAGATCCCAAGCGATGGAGTCAACCAATAAATGACCAAGGCAGACATGCCATTCTTTTAGGACCAAGCCAAAGTGGAAAGACGTCAAGAGTCCTTTTGTTCCAGTCTGTCCTAAACAGCAATAATTACATGTGTATTTACATCTCCGCGCTGCGTATGACAAATAGGCCAAGTGATTTGTTTGTACGGTTCAAAGAGCAATTTGATGATCAACTCAATGACCTATGTACAAATACAAAGGGACAACCGACATCAAGATTTTGATACAAAAGTGCCGCGACTACACATCCAAGTGTGTAACTTGTCAGAAAGTAATCGAAGAGTTAGTTACGGCCCGTTCCAAGTACCGAAACATTGCATGCCTATGCTACATGTTCATATGGATCTTCTAGTGATGGATGATAATAGATGGATAGTATGATCGACGAGAGGTGTTTCACTGCGGTGTTAAACAATTCAAACCTCTGACTTCATTACGATGTTAAGTCTTACTCCAGGCACTTCATTATCTAGTCCAACTTGTTTTTTATTACCCTGCTGTGGTTAAAAACTGTTCTTAAGCGTTAAATGGGGATATAAAGACCATAAAATACATAGGAGATGATACTCCAAATGGAATTTCGTCCACTTGATGTCTCCGACTCTAACAACTTTGGTTACTCGTGTGAATTATAGCCGAAACCTTGTTCCGTTAATTTATAAATAAAAAGCAATAAACTAAGTATGGCTTTTGATGTGAAAAAAAGAATTTGAAATGCCATTTGTCCTCGGATTTCGCAACAAAAGCAAGAACGCCAATCTGCGATAAATATTATTAAAATGTAAATTTTGAGGATTTTTTATGTCTTATCAACGGTATTGATCTGAAATAGGTAAAAGCAAGTGAACTAAATAAAGTTCGAAATTTTTTTGACGGATAGGTGGACGAAATTGGATGACAAATATCAGTTTGAAAAATTGACCATTGTCTAACGTCATCCTTCCATGTCAAAAAAAAATTAATTTGTACAAAAATATCTTTTTAGAACGGAGATTATTACTGTTTAGACAGACTTTCGCATAATAAAATCACATGTCATCCCCCGAAATTCAAAACCAACAAAAACAAAAAGACATGTGCACTCTGTACGTACTCCCAGTTGTACTTACTCTAGTGATACTAGTAAACTCCCAAACCCCCACTGCAACACAAACTGGATGCACAGAGAGAGTCACCTTCGACCAAATAAACGGCCAAGCCATACCACAACCCAACTTCACCACTAAGTTCAACACCACTTTCGACTTTGAGGTCTCTGCAAACTACCTCTCTAATGGATACACCTGGATTATTGACTTCAACCCTTGGAGCCAGGTCATCAACTCCCCTGCCAACTGTGAAAACCGTGTTGCAAGCACTTTCACAAACCTAAACACATCCCAATACTTTAACAGTGCCCCGTACGCTGATCAAATAGGTTCATTGAACAGCGTGGTCTACCCCGCCTACGGACCCAGTGCCTGGAACATCAAAAGCCTTTCCTGCGGTAAGGTCAAGTACAGCAGGAACTTTGGCTTTGCTGACATTCAATCGTGCAGCACGAGCACCAACAGCAGGAAGAGCATCAACATTACCTATGTAACCAACGGAACGAGCACGTACTTGCAATACTCTGGTATTTTGTATGCCTCTGCCGTGAAGCTCCTGAACGACAAGACCAACTTGTACTCTGTGAACGAGTTTACCTACCCTTTTATGTACAGGTTCAACTCGTACATCAATGGAATCATCTCTTTCAACGGAGACGCCACTTTCGTCGCTGCATTGGTGAGTAACACCATCACATCGACCGGTAACCTCCAAATCGTACTTGCCACCTATGTTTCCAGTCCTGCCCAACGTAGTGACTACTTTGTAAATCCAGTGGTGACTTCATCACCCGTGCCATCAACCATCGTTGCATCGGGACCTTCACCCTCTGGTGTCTGTACCAACTTGGATGGCTCTGGAAGGTGTCAACAATCCTTCGTCATTACGTCCAACGGCGTAAGTTCATCCTACACCGGTACTTACAGCTTCCAATTCAACATTATGGAGTGTACCTCTGACAACGTTTGTACCAACACCGGAAGAGTACAAACAGGATCCGTCACCATTCAACAGGAAGCAAGTACTGTTGTGGACGGAAGTGGTAGCACCACCGTGTTCACTACCACGGGTACTCTCTACGATAGAACCTTCACCAATCCAATAAACAGCTCATTGACCTTTAGACAAGATGACGTGGTTGCCTATAAGACCGCTCTCCAAGTCGCAGCCTCCGATGTTGATGCGCTCAACTTGCAAATCACAAACGCCTGGGTGTGCTACTCTACCACTTCAAATAATGTGGTTTACGATCCATCCAGAGGATTATATGGTTGTTCCGCTCCATCTGCAGGAAACGGTGTAACCGCAGCTAGTATTGTACAAATCATTAGAAATGGTGCAGTTGCATCAAGCACACCTGCAGAAGCTTCATTCGCCGCGTCAACGCTTGCCGGAAAGAGCATTGCTGCTCTTCCATACCGCTCGACGGTTGGTCTAACCTTTACCGTCAAGAGATTGGTTGATTACTCCACTCCCTACTTTATTCAAATCGAAACACAAGTCACACCGGTAACAAGTTCAAGAACATTAAAGACTGCCAAATCATTTAGTTTGAGAAGCACCACGACTGCCGTTCAAGTTGCTTCTATAAGAGTAGATGCAGATCGTTCTTTGACAAATATTGGCGGAAACACAAGCAGCGGAAAATCACTACAATCCGGATGGGTCTTCCTCGTAGCTATATTACTGTGCCTCTTGCTCCACTAATTTATTAAATAAATAGGATTGATTTTAACTCTTGCATACTTTTTTTTTATTCCTTCCAGTCAAAATTAGTAAGCAGGAGGATCATGACCAAGACTCGTCAGAACATTTGAGAGTATCAGACCGATACAGGACAATTTTGCTCCACTTTCAAAAACAACAACAAGAGAAGTAATAAAAGAGAGAGTACATGTCACGCTTTTTGTTTTTTTAATCATCATCATTGAATAGATCCCAAGCAGAGAAACCACCAGAATCTCCATCTCCGCCACCATCATCGTCACCGTCATTATCGTCTTGATCACGAGTCGAATCGTTATTGTTCCACCAATCTCCTTCGCTAGGATCAGCATCCGCTGCACCACCGCCCATTCCAGCTGCAGCAGCAGTGCCTACATCACCAGATGCTCCTGAAGCTGCATCTGTTGGAGCTGGATCAGAACTACCCATGAAGGGTATGAAAGGAACGATGCCCGGTCCACCAGATGTTCTCGAAAAGTAATTAAAGTCAACAGCGATGGCAGCAGCTAAAGTAATTGCCTTTTCGTCCAAACTCAAAGATTTGACAATTTCGGATTCGTTATAAGTGGGAACGACCGATGTATTTGGAGCGGTGGTGGTGGTGGTTGCGTTTGACTCCTTGTTGTTCGTGGTGGTATTTGCGTCGATTTGTTTGTTTTCGGTCGACTCCAGTTCGATTCCTTGTGTCAGAATGCCGGGACCCGTGCGCACTTGGTACATGTTTGCATCTGTGAATAATTCTCTGGCCAAACCGACTAGATTCTTGGACACGGTTCCGATGAGCTCTCCTTGTTGGTTTCGAAGTTCAAAATCCCAACTCAACAGGTTCATGTCAATTCTTGCGAATTGTTTCTTTTCTTTGAAGAGGTCGTAACGTCTTCGCCATAAATGCCAATCCTCTTTGATTTCTCCAATGACGACGCCGTATGCATTTTCGATGGTCATTGAGCTCGATATGACGTAGAACGGTCGTTTGATCTTGAAAAGTATGGTTCCGTTGGGATCCATGATTGTGGCAGTGAAGGATCTCTATTATTGATTAGCATTCATAATGTCGAAAGATTACGTGTCTGTGGGTGATGTTTCTTAATATTCCTTGCGTGAGGCTGCTCTCCTCTGCTATTAAACCAATTACCTCTCCGGTGTCTTTGTGCTTGATTTCATACTTGTTGGCTTGTTCGAACCCTAAAATGATTTGAGCAAACTCCATGGCGCGGACGACTACGAGGACATCTTCCTTCATGATTGGATTGTTCCTAAGCTCTTCTGGAACAATTGTTTTTTCGGCAGCTTCTAGGGAGTCTGGTTTAAGAGTTATTGGTTGTATGACTTCCTTCTTTTCTTCGGCCTCCTCGGCTTTTTGGTATCGCACTTCGTCTTGCTTTTTAAGAATGTCGCGATATAAATTTCCCATGTTTTGGGTATAGCTACATGTTGACTTGGTAATTATCAATTTTGTGTTTTGTGAATAAACTGGAATCAAGTTTGATTTTAGCAGCGAGGGTAATATACCTCCCGATGTGCGAACAAACTTCCTCAACATGATGTTTCTGAAAAAATATTTACAAAATTTTGAAAGTAAGAAACAGACGAGCAAGAGTTGTGAGGGTATAATGATATTTTGAAGGGAATCATGAGAATGCAAAATAAACTCGATGAATCGTAAGAAATTTAACTCTTAGCTAAAGAGTAAATTATCAAGTCCAACAAACAAATCAAATTTATACATTGACAAATCAAGAATGATGTGGTGACAGCAAATCGATTCGAGAATCTTGAGGCCCTGCTTAGCAAAGCAAGTAGAGAAGTCACGATGATCATCATAAAGTCCTGTTTGTAACCATCAACTTAACCTCCCACAAAAAAAATAGTCTTTCCATCTTTATTCTAAAACACACATATCATAAACCTACTGATAAGAATGTACGCAGGTAGTTAAAATAATTTAGGTAAATGTTTATTTACAAAAAGGACACAAGAGCGACTAATACAGTTGTAAATCCTAAAGCATATGTTGATGCTGATGAGGCTCTGGCATTATCTTCACCACTTTCATTGTTACCTACTGGTGCTTTAGTGACTGGCTTGGATACTTGAACTGGTGCAGATGTTGTGGTTGTTGGGCATTGTTTGCATACTGGGCAGTGATCACCAGTGCGTCTGAATCTTCTTGCTGGGGAAGCATTGTTGTCACCTGACAAGTTAGCATCAACAGTTCCGCATGGGCATGGTGGGCAAGTGGTAGTTGCTTCAACTGGAGGAGATGACTCAACTGGTGGTTGAGATGTGACCTGAACTGGTGGTGAGGTGGTTGTTGGGGCAGCAGTAGTTGGGCATGCCTTGCAAACTGGGCAGTTGTCTCCATTGCGTCTTTGTCTTCTTGCTGGGGAAGCATTGTTGTCACCTGACAAGTTGGCATCAACAGTTCCACATGGGCATGGTGGGCATGTAGTTGGTGCAGCGGTAGTTGTGACTTGGACGGGAGGGGATGTAGTAGTTGGGGCAGCAGTAGTTGGGCATGCCTTGCAAACTGGGCAGTTGTCGCCGTTACGTCTTAGCTTTCTGGCAGGGGAAGCATTGTTATCTCCGGATAGATTGGCATCAACAGTTCCACATGGGCATGGTGGGCATGTAGTTGGTGCAGCGGTAGTTGTGACTTGGACGGGAGGAGATGTAGTAGTAGGTGCAGCGGTTGT
>JAOPGA020000208.1:0-15850 GCA_026419775.2 Acrasis kona
AGAGGAAGTCGTAGCAAAGGCAGAATCTATTCGCCCGACATACTACAATTTGTTTGGTGATGCAGCCTCTCGTGTGTCATTTAGAACAACCGACATATTTGATATATCCAACATACCCAAATCTGCTGACACATATATGCTTAAAAATATAGTTCATGACTGGAGTGATGACCAGTGCGACTCTCTTCTCCAAAACATCTCTCATGTCTTTGACGGAAACTATGAGAAGAGGGTTTTGGTTGTCGAAAAAATTGTAAACACAACAAAAATATCACCAAGAACGGCTGGGCACGATATTGTCAAGTGCGTCTTGTTCGACGATCAAGTCAAGCACAGAACATTGGATTCTTTCAGCAAAATGTTTCTTCGAAATGGATTTGAGGTTACAAAAATAACACCTCTACTTGATACTGATTACTATGCTATTGAAGGGAAACTACTGAAGAGATCTAGGTGTAGATTCCAAACAACCAATCTAGAACATTTATAATTCATGAACTGCATGCATTTAAAACAGGAGAGTCGGTGACTATCAAACTTGTTGTTAATAAAGACTATTTTAAATATTTAATTAGGACTTAATTGCGCAAAAACTCGGTCTAATCAACAAACCCTAATACCCATTGTAACCGATCAAGTATCAATTGGACAGACAGTGGACATCAATATTAATTTAATCATCCGTACATAGGTCTAGTTATGTTCAATCTATTTTACTCAACAACTTTTTTACAAATTCATAAGATGAAAGAGTCACAACAGCAGAAGGAACGGTTCTAATCAAATTAGTTCCCATCCCTTGATAAAACCCTCTAACACCCTCTTGCCTCCAAATCGTACGAACGGCGTCGCTAAATCCTTTATAAGGTTGAAATGTAGCCTTGGCAACCACTCCATCTTGAGTCTTTTGTGCATGTCCCGCATCTTGAAGCCTACTACGCACTACTTCATGAGGATAAGCGATTACGCTGGCAATGACTTTTGATGAGGCCGACGCTACGAATACTTGTGAAGCGGATAATTCTTTGGATTGTGTCAAAACTGTTTCTTGCTTTTTAATGTATTCGTATAATGGAAATTGTATTCCGACGTGAACGAGACCGAACATGCTTGGTACCACTCCTCTGAAAAGTGCCTTTGTGCCCTCGTTACTACTGATCTTTTTGAACGCATCAAAAGTGTTTTTGTAGTCGTCGTAGCCATGTTGCGTTTGCATGCGCGTACGAACAGTCCATAGCGGAGCAGTTAGGATGTTACACACTGCACCAGCGGACACGCTGCTCAAGATGTTTATTACGTTATCGTTTTGGTTTGGAAATGTTTGTGAACATTTGGTCTTTGCGTACTGATAGGCTGTGAAATATATTGCCCAGTTTGGTATCTTCAAAATATTAGAATCAAGGAAGAAATTTGAATGATCTTACGTAAGCAAGCAGTGTTGTAGTAAGACCTTTGTAAAATGCCCTTATGCCCTCTTGTTGATATAGATTATAAAATGTCCCTAATAAGTTGTAGTAAATTTGCAAACGACTTCTAGTTACTGTAAATTGGCTTTCCGGGAACTCCTTTCGGAAGGCGATGTACTTGAATGCGCGTTTTCACAACGTCTAGAGGAGACATCACTACGCTTACGATAAGTCCTGACGATGCACCTGATAGTGTGTTGATGGTAGGGTCGCTAAGTGGCATTGCTCTTGTTGATTTGTTATTTTTAATCACCTAAAGATAGCGTTGTAATCTGATTTATATAAAGGGAATTTCACAAGATAGTGAGAAGAGCATTTTTTGATGTTGCACAACGATAATACAAAATATCCTATCATTTAATACAATTGTAATTATAAAATAGTACAACTCTTCTTCTTTTTCTTTTCCTTTACACCCGAACCTTTTTGGTCCGTTCCATCCTCGTCTCCTTCTGCAAGAACATTAGGGTCTCTTGACTCCGCATGTATTAAGGCAGACCTTAGGCCCTCAGTAAAAACTGCATTTACAGATTCTTTGTCCTTTGCCGAACACTCTACATACTTGACAGCATTAATTTCTTTTGCAGTTACTTCACCTAGCGACATATCGGTTATAGTGAGGCCATCTTGTGTGAGTTTTTCAATGAACTTCTCGTCATTGCGAAGATCACTTTTTGTTCCTACTAGTATTATTTTGCTGTTAGGAGAGTAGTGCTGGAGTTCTGGTACCCACTTCCTTGATACGTTTAGTCTAGATGTTTCGTTTACTATGCTAAAACACAACAGAAATACGTCTGTCATTGGATACGAAAGTGGTCGTAACAGGTCATAATCTTCTTGTCCTATTCACAATTAGAAATTTATGTGTAAATGAAACTCACCTGCTGTGTCCCAGCAATGTAGCATCAATTGTTTTCCTATCAACATTTGCTGGTATGGATGTATTCTCAAAAACTGTGGGTATGTATTCATCTAGGAAAGAGCCATTTAGATACATATTTAGCATACAGGTCTATCGAACTTATTAAGTATCACACAACAACACACGAACTAACCTTCCCTACAGCGCCATCACCGACTACTACTATTTTGACGTTTGTGTACCTTCTGGACATGGGATGGGATGCAACAAAAATTTCCAAAGTGCTAATTCTGACAGGTTAAAAATAATATTGCAATACAATCATATTTGGGGATTTTAAACGGTCTTTTTTAATGCACACATATGGGTAGTGTGATATGTTATTTTGATCTACTGTTGTGAAAACCTCTCAAAGAGTTCTCCACTTCTCCATTTTTTCAATCTTGTGTGCGGGGAAATGAAACAACAAAACAATGATATCCACTTGATTTGACTTCGAAAAGTAGATCTTAATTCACTCCTATTTCAAAACACAGTGTGGGGAATTAATTCCGATAAAACAAGAAGAAGCCATACAAACAACATTAAAATGTACATCCAAAACCCACCATTTGCTTCAAGATGTTGAAAAATACACACAAACGATAGCCATATCCTTCCCAACAATGAACACCCCACAAGTACGGGTGTTGTATCTTGCTGTTCTTCTTCCTGCATCTTACTCACTCAACCCAACAAGTTTACAATAAAATTAATTTAATCAAGTTCTTTTTTTCGGCACACCTTCAAGACCCACTCATAGATCAATGAAGAACAACCCATGAACGGAGCATACACCATCATCTTTGGAACCAATCCCTTATAAAGCGCCTTATATCCTTCCTTCTTGGCAATCTGCTTCACACCAGAAAAAACATTTTTAAGCATGTCCTCAGGTTTGGTGTTTTGTGCTGTTTGTGTTTGTAACCGCGTCTTGGAAACATCTAAAGGATTTATCGCAGTGCATGTGGTTAACGCTGCCAGTACACCCGCTGATATTTGAGCAAAATAGTTTTGTGTTACTTCTCCTTCCTTCACTTTTGGAACGTATCCGAACAACTCACGAGGGTCATGGTCGCTTAGTTGTCTCTTGTAAAGTTCGTACGATGTCCACCATATCGAACTCTGAGGTCCATTTGTACACACGCTGGCCCAGAATCCTTTATATAGTCCGCGCACACCACTCTCCTTCAAAATCTCTCGCATCATTTCGTATCCATTCTTTTTTAATTGTTTTTCGATTTGAAGTCGCTGTGTGACTACATCAGCCGGAACGAAAAAGACTTGACCTGTGAAATCAGCAAGTGCGCCTGCAGCAAGGGGTACAAATGTTGCAACTGATGTGGTTAGTTTAGATGTTCAGTAAAAACTTACCTCTGCCACGCTCCATTTTGTTTCCTGTTTGTTTTTCGTAGAATTTTTGAAATGTTTCTTTGTAATAATTGTAGGATAAAATGTATACTACTTCACACGGAAGTGTTCCGAGTGTTGATGTCCAATATCCATGAAATAGCCCTCGCATCCCATTCGTCGCGACGATGCTGCGTGCAGTTCTGTATGTATCAGCTAACATGCTGTGGTTGCCCTTTTGAGAATTCGAATCAGTTGCAATTCAAAAACCGATCTCACCTTACTAACTTGCATTCTTGTTTTCACCAACTCAAATGGGTAGTATATGGCAGATTCTGCAAGATAAACTCCTATACCGACAGCGAGGAACTTTTTCACGTTGAGCTCGCTCCATTGAATTCCAAGATTATATATTGGTTTTTTCTTTGTTTCGTTTCCTTCGTTTTGTACATCCACGTTGTCTATTACTGATGTATCCGACATTCAATGTTAATAATTATGTGAAATTATTGCTCAGGATTTCGTGTGAAGAAGTTCCTGTTGTAATTTGGGATAATTAAATTACAACAACAATGACATTCATTTATACACCAAATGTACAAAACAACTATTTATTAAAAGAATTATGTCGGCAAGTACTTGATCATTACGAAAATCATGGCAAAACTGGACCCAACCAACAGACCAGCATTCAGGAACAAAGTCTAAATGATTAGTCAAAGTTCAAAACAACCTTACCATTGTAACACCAGCGTATTCTCTTTCACGCTTACTCTGGGCCACAAGACCAGGCGCTACCATCTATAAATCAATATCAAAGTCTACTAAAGACAGCTTACCATATCCACGGCAGCACAATATCCATGAGACAAACCAAAGAAGAAAACAATTATAAACACCCAAACATCTAACAAGGCATATTGTCTGTATGTAATAAGAACAATAATTGGAATGAAAGCAGCTCTTAAAAGTATTGGGATCCATAAGTGAGAGTGACTCATGATGATGGTTCTTTTCCATCCTGGTAACATTCTACCTAAGCAGTCAGAAATTGAGAACACGGCAAGAGTAATGATTGTCATCCATTTGCTCTCTTTGAGCGCGTATGACATGGCACTGATATCTGATAAAACACCAGGCATCACCACAAATGTTATTACAAAAGTTAAAACTAAATAAATTATCACTGTTACAACACTATCTTACTTACAGACACCAAATCCTGGAGATAGTAACCTCCTTACAACGGACAACATGGTTGAGTTGGGTAGATGTGTATGATGTCCTTCTCCGTTCAAAGAAGCATTAATAAGCTCTTGACGCTCCAATCTTATTTGTCTTTTTTGATAATACCTCGTGATAGGACGTCTAATTAGAACCATAAAAAGCAACATGCACACAAATTGAACCAAACAACAAACACCAAAAAGAATTAAGGAGCCAATGAAGGAATCATATTCCATAGTTTGTCCCGGAAAAATCACTAAAAGTTTTATAGCTATTCTTGCTATCGCAACAAGTGCACCTGCCATGCCCATGCCACCCATTACAGATTGAGTGTATTCCCATGGAAACAAGGCGGCGAAGGAAAATAAAGAAGCAATTAACCAACCACTGGCTAATCCACAAATACAATTACAGGCCACCATAATCCACAAGATGGCTTCTTTTAAATCACTCAGCTCACCAATGTATTCGCTCGTCAATGTAACCATCATGCAACAAACAGTAAATAAAGATAAAAAGTTTGTGACCCAAGAAATGATTACTTTTGATGTGAATTTTGTTTCAATAAAATATACATACCTCTATCGAAAGTCGACCAGTAGAATACCCTACCAGCGAGTTCAGAGAATGATGATAACTGAAGACTCTGTCTATAAATATAACCAGGCTTTCTGCACAAAAGTAGCATAATCATGATCGATATTACCTGGGCTGCGTTGTTACCAAAAGGTAAAATGTATTCAATGTAATTAATCTTGAAAATTATTTTTTCGTTGTGTTGTTTGACGTACGTGTCCTGGAAATGTATCACGGAAAAAATCTACAGTTATCAAAAAGACCTGGCTAGGGATGATTGCCCCTATTCCTAGCAAGAAGAAGAGGATGTATGCTGAGTGATAATTATCGCGAACAGTCTTTTTCTTTGGCGAGGAAATTAGTTTTGGGAGATGCTTCTCGTCTCTTGTAAAAGATGCATCTAGGTCCCCATCTTGTGTTTTTAGCAAATTTTCATCGTCTTCATATGTAGCTTCCTCCTCTTGAGATGATGACTCATCCTCTGATCCACTATCGCGTTCTGAACCAGGTGTAAGATAATTAGATTTGATATATGAGGATGGTCTTGAGTTGGGCGAAGTGTGTCTAGATGGATTTCTTGACATTCTCGTTTGTGGAATTGTAAACTACATGGTTGTAATCAAAATGAACAAAAAAAAGACCCTAGCCAAAATTGGTTGTGTGAGGAATTTACCTCAACATCTTCGTACGAATCAATTTCATAAATAACATGAAGATACACGCACTTTTATTTATTGCTCTATTCGTGCTTCGTCTTTCCACGCAGATAAGTGTTACGGACAGACTTTGGCGCAATAATGAAGGAACGATCAAAGCAATTCTCAACCACTCTTTCGTTCAAGGAATGGCAAGTGGAGATCTGAAGAAGAAGAACTACGACTATTATACAGACCAAGACATGATGTATTTGAGCTACTACTCCAGAGCAAGTGCCCTGGCTGGCGTCAAAACAACCAACAACTCACATTTTAAATCTTTTTTAAGAATTGCACAATCTACCATTGTTGAGAGGGAACAAGTCAAAAATAAGACCTCTATGAATCCGGCAAACATTAAGTATACAGAGTTTCTGACGTCTACCGCTAGAAATATGGATCCTTTCTACACTGCAGTCGCAATAGCCCCATGTGGAGTTTTGTATGGATATTTGGGTAGAGAGTTAGCCAAAATAGCTTCGCCAACCACAAAGTACATGGAATGGATCACATTATATAACTCTACTGATTTTGAAACAGAAGTAAAAGTGATTGAGGATTTAATTAACGACAACAACACTCCCGTGGTAACCGACGTGGTGAACAAATTGTATGAAACGGCAATGAAATACGAATACGAATTTTTTGATGCGGCATACAGGTACGAGTAAAATTTAGTTTATTTTTAATTATTCTTCTCATGTCAAAACATGTTCTCCCTACCACATCTCTTTTCCAAATTGTATTATCAGACAGCTTACATATCCAATAGCACCAGTTGTTTCTATAATGGATATTATATTCTGTACTCGACCGTTTCAAAAGGAGAGAATGAAAATCTATTTAATCTCATTTATTATATGTTTTACAAATTACAAATTAATGAATGGGTTTGTATATACATTCGCAACTAATCTAATTAAAGTTTGTCTCTAGATGATGCTCAAATTGAACTGGCTTGTTCTCTTTTTTTCGTTCTGAAGGGATGTCAGCCCATACAGGCTCAAAATCATCATCGTAAAATGAGAAGGTCTCCATACCACCAGCCCAGTGTTCAAATTTGGCCTCCTGCTTTGCTTCGTTGACTGGCATTTGCTTCGTCTGTGCAATGTGACTTGCTGGCTCGCTAATCACTGTTGGAAGGGCGGACTTTGAAAGACTACTTGATTTCATCATTTGCTTTTATTTTGATATCATCTTTCAAGTTACCCCGTCTATTTATTGTTCAGAACAAGTATTAATAGTTTTAAATCTCCTCCGCCTCACGGAGAATTGAACGGAAAATATTGATTGTAACTTTAGTGTCCAGGAAATGAAGAGAGTTAAATCTTGTACTCTCAACTATGTTGACAAACCAATCAAGAGTGAACCGAAATTCCTACACTCATAAACCCTCAAACTCTCTCATAAACAGTTTCACAAGTGTTGAGCATGAACAAGACATAAACTAGTGCCAGATATTATTGGACGAGAATCATACAAGATGCATGATTTGGAATGATGCTGACCAACATTAACAAGGAGGACATCATTGGTTCCATAATCACAAGATGCACGTCTATCCTACTTTTAACAAGTGCCAAAACGAACACTACTTTTGGAAACGTCATCACCTCTTCACAATCCACGCTCGAACTAGGATACAATCGATGATTACACTCAACAATCATGCATGGTTGTTGAGGGACTACTTGTAATTGGTCAAGTGTGAATGGAAGGGAATCATGATCAGATAAATTAAGGACCCGATTATATGAGTAGAGAGATTGCACAAGTTGAAACAATAAAAACAACACGACGAGTTTCAAACATTAGAGCACGTGGGCAGTTCATTCAGTTGCAGTTGTTTAGAAGTGGCATTCTTTAATACCTCGCACGCTGCCTTCTGCTCTTGTATCTACTGCTGAACCACGCTCTGCTCCTGACCACCTCCACTCCTACTGGCCTTCTTACGACTTGCTTCATTGGCGAATGCTAAAATGGTTGCATTCCGTGAGATGACGTTGGTGTCTCTAATTAGAGCATATTTCTCATTGGTAATGACGGGCAGATCGGTAAAACCAAACCTGTTTTTGATCAACGTACTCAAATCCTCAAAATTTTTGGGCAATATAATCACAATCGGAGCGACCGAGTCATCTCCTCCATTCTTGATGGCTATTAGATTGAAATTCTGTGTCAATTGACCACCGACTATGATATCGGCAAGATATTTCATGTATGACTTACGATCATTGTTGTGAATTTTATTCATAGCATCAACGCTCGGAGCAGTATAGTTTATTACTCCATCTTGTATACCAGGTGTGATAATTTCCATAAATCTCATGATGCGATCACTAAGCTGCTCGTTTGTCACTTTATTTTTCAACTCTTGAATCATGGTATCCAAATTCTCTTGTCCAACTACTTCACTCACTGCCTTGCCATGCACAAGAATCACTTCCATGCGCTCTGGTATCTCCATCATTAAATATTTTTTATTCACATCTTGGTGTTCAATTTCAATTTCATCATCCATGTTATCAGCAGTCATTTCTGGAAGTGATCGATAAGAGACAGAACAATCATAATTTTCCATTTYGTCTTTACCAAAATACCATCGACCAGCAGTCAGAGTGAGTCTGTCGTTTACAAGATGACGGCCAATGTTTTTTTCAAACTTCAAACAAAAAACAACCAACACAAACTGCATTCGGTTATTGACCTGAATTATAATTCTGCTTTTTTCAATCTCTTCTCTAACGGTAGACAAGGTTGTTATTTCTTCAAACTTGACTGCATTACCGATGGTTACAAGTTTCGCTGCCTTCACAAAACCATCACAGGAGCCCGACTTTTTGGCTGGTATTCCAATGTATCCAGGAGGCAACAATAAATTAAATATCTGGACGAATGCGAACTTTTGAACAATGTGGTTCCAACCATGGGATTGAATATTTTGTACCATCTSACGTGACATGTGAGAGTCACCTTGTTTTGATACCTTTGGTAGCTGCCTAATAAAATCACTTTCTTGTGACAGATTGACCTTTAAACCTCCAACAATGAGTGAATCATTGAACAAGGGCACCAATTCACCCCATGTATTATTGACACCAATGATGCTCGACTCATGAATYCTACACATTAGAGATATAACAAATACCATCTCAAATGCTGTAGCCTCATCAACCGCTAGATTTGTACCAATCAGTCCATGAGCTAATTGACTTGGATGGCTATACAAATTGTTGTAACCCATAGACATGTACTTTGGAATCACTACTTTCAGTCGATCCTGCCCTTCTGGTTCAGTGAACACACCAGTGATGGCAAATAATCGAACAATTGGTAGTTCACGACTGTTGAATTTGATTTTGTAATCCTTGTGAACAGAAATACCTATTGATGCCATCAACATAACAAGACGAACGAATGGCTGGCAGATTACTTTAATGACAAGTTCCAACTTGCAATAGTCGAGAACCTTTTTGAAAACTACACCATCCAGAGCTTTTAAAATGTTACTCTCTGAATCGAGAGATATATTGTTATCATAATTCTCACAACACACCATCAAAGCGTACCGAATCATTCTTGGAAACCCTCCAGTCCTCAATTTGAGATTTTCAAAGAAAAATTTATAATTCTCTTGTTTCAGACCACGATCATACAAAAACTCGATAATAGTCTTAATTTGTTGATTGCGCCTCACAACTGAGTCATTACATATTTGGTAGAGGTGATCAATTAAGAGAGATTTCAAATAGACTGCACAAAATTGACTAGGTGAAGTCGATTTCCCATCCCATGAACTCAAGAATCCCAGTCCAATCAAGGCGAAAGCAGGGTCTCTTAACGTGCAAATGTGGTATACTTTCGGATCCTTCAATGTAGGGACCATGAATTCCCAAAATTCATAGTATGAAGGTAATTGATCTTGTGAATAGTTTGATCCAGGATACATTCTGGTGTAAGCTTCCACCTCATCCCAATGGAATAAAAAGTTTATATGTGGGTATTGGTTGGTTAAGCTCTTGACAACTCCATAGATTGTGTAGCAGCCTTCACTTAGTTTTACTTTAATTCCAACATCATCCAACGTCATGAGCAGAAAGTCAACTAGCACTCTCTGTCTTTCATCAAGATTTTCTATAATGCATTAAAATTAAGTAGATGAGCAAAATAATACCAGATTGTTTGGTCGCCATCCTTGTCATGAGCAAATTTATTCGCATGCTTGTTGGTACCAACATAATTTTCAAGCTTTATCTTGATGGATGGACCAGATATATGAGAGCTGTAAAGTGGAGAGTTGTGGTACTTTCCAAATTGTGTAAATTGTAGGGAGTAATATCAATCTCTCCATTCTTGACATTGTTAATAGCACCATAACCAAACTCTCTCTTGTTCTCATCCAAATTCAAATATATAATTTTGGTTGCTGGTTTCATCCTCTTGTAATTCCTTTCAGTGCGAGATTGCTGAAGCCTATAAATACGTCGCATTGATTACATAAAATTCTCTCTTGATTCTGCCAATTTTTCATCATTTTTATGATTACCAGCCTGTACATGGTGACGGAATACTTTGTGTTTATGTTCTAATACTCTACACCAATATAGCACAGGAGGACCCCATTCCCTAGCAAACTTGAATACATGAATTACGTTATGGAAGTTCGGCTTTGACAACACTATTGATGAATATGGGTATAATATTTTCATCTGATCCCTCCAATCTAAACAAATCTTCTCCGTGTCATCAATCTGTTTTTGGGACAGTGATCTCTGTAACATCCATCGGCAATGTAGAATGAACGCATTGATACGCCGTTTCTGTATTTGGTCAGGTGCTCTAGAAATTAGCTTAGTATATAAATAAGGAGCGACCGCGAAGAATGCCAAAAATTCATCACCCATCCAATAACCTCGCTTATCAAACGATGGCAGTTATCTTCCTTCAATCCTGAATATCTTATACAGTGCCTCAAACTCTTCCTTCTGCTTTGATGAAAGATGCTGATGATATAATTCTGCATGATCCTGAAACAACCTAATAATTGCAACATGAAGAAATTCAACAGGAGTGTCAGCATGAAGATCAAACCCATACAGCTCATAAAATTGATTCTTATTTATGACACCATTTTGGATGCGCGGATTCAAATCATATATCTTTCTGATCTTCTGAAAATCTGCTTAACCCCTTCATATCACATATTTGATTTCTCTGTGGGGTATATATCTTGCAGCAAGAAATATACCGAGGAGGGTGCGTACAATCACATCTCCAACCTTTGTTGATGCTATGTGTGGGCATACAACTGTTTTAATTCATCAATAACTTCTCCAATTATATCATGTATAGTGGACTCGTCATTTATTAAACCAATGCAGTGGACATTGTGAAGCTGCAATAATAAATCTCTCTTCAAGTTCAGCACAACCATATAAAAGTCTCCAAGTTTCCCTGGAGCGAATCTGTATTTGGCCATATCATCATAAAAAAGAAGCAAAACCACAGGTAGCTCATGATCCCTGCAATGTTAATAGAAGCGATTCCAATGTTTCGATTTTAAAATCTCATCAACATATTCCGGATTTTGATTTGGTGCAAAGTTGAAATTTTTGATAACAACATTTGTGAGATTCTAAACCGCACTTGGAGAGTTTTTTGGAGAGAAAGGAGTGAGTTTAGGAGTTTGCTCAACAAATGTCTTCAACTGCTCATAGGAATCAGGTATTATTAGAGCATTTGTTGGGTTTGGGTTGTATATCGAACCTGGTTAATGTGTACAAATGGATGTAGAGACTGTCTCTCTTTTAATGGACTGGGAAAACGTGGAAACTCTGGATTATCCCTTGCTGCAAAAATTGATTTTGCAACCCGCAATGTTGACTCCTTATTATGATTGATAGTAGTAATTCCAACATCAAAGTCTATAGTTTCGTCAGCATTTGTTGGTTGTTCGTCACTACATTCGAAATTGTGGTGTCTTGTTCCTGAATTAACGATGACGCTTCAAGAATCCCATCTTGGATGTTTATGTTATTGTTTGAGTTGAGTGACCACACTGGCATTCTTGGCACAGTTGAAAGATCCCGATTTTCGCCGGTCGGCCAAATCAAATGCAAAGTCCCGAGTAAGCAAGAAACAATAATGAAAATATTTTATTTCGCAAACACTGAATGATACCTTGTTTTGTAACCTCTCATTTGCATAGGAATATATACACCGTTTGTCCAAGAACTCAAATAATTGTCATATCCAGAATAGAGCATGTTACCTGATTGGCCCATTGGTAAGATGAATAAACTATTCTCTGGATTTTTAATATCAATAAGTTGCCTGTAGGCTGGTCCAAAGTCACTCGCATAATTGATATCATCCCTTCTTGGTGTGGCTACATTAACTGTCTGAGATGCACCTTTAGTGTAACTTCTTCTACAAGATACACAGCTAAGACCGACAACATCCTTAAATAATGGATGATCAAAAGAAGTATAATGAACAGTTTGTCCCCAAGTAGGAACATCACGGAAATGACCCAACAATTTATTTACACTCTTCTCAAACATTTGACGAACAAAATTGGAACAAGAGCCATATGGCTTGCAATCAACATCAGTAACATTTGTATTACGTTCATCATAATACACTTTGAAAACGTAGCGAGCAGAGACGAATCTATATTCAACATCCGACCTGGTGTTGTTGAAGAATTCATTACCAGCAAGTAACCCTAAATTCCACAACCACTCCTCAAACACTGTTGTTTCTTTATTATTACCACAGTACCCGTCCCATTTACTTAGCGCCATGCGCCAATAATCAACTTTACTATCAGAGAATGCAGCAAAATTTTGAATAACATCTTTATGACGATTAAATATTTCACTCTGTACATCTAATTGGAAATCTTGCATATGACGCAAAGTGAGATTAGAAGATCTCTTCTGCTCGATCATATTTAAAATGCGGGTGACGCGATAGTCATCAACCAACCAATCAACAAGATTAGTGTCGATGGCAGGAAAATCTCCCGTCGGACTCGCTTTATTGTTACTGGATACAATGTAAGGTTGTTGAACGCTTGACTGTTGTTCGCTAGTGAGGCTCATAAAAGGCATGTTGTAGTAGTCAACATATCCGATCCAGTCATACGTACCGTCACCTGGTACGCTGTAAGTTCCATCATAACCGCCAGATCTCACTGGCAGTCGACCGGGTAACAAGTAACCAATTGTTCCGGACGGATCGGCGTAGACAATATTCTGTGCAGGTCCTACGTAATAACGGAATGCTTCTTTAAATTGGTCATAGTTCGAGACCCTCAACATTTTAATAAAAGAACCAACAGTATCATCGATTCCTTGGTAGGAAGCACCTAACCACCTTAATGCTAAAGGTTTACGGCCAGGAGGATACATAATGTCGTTGATGACGGGACCATAACTACTTTCTTTTATTACAATAATGTTGTCTTCGGAGTTTTTTACTTTTATAATCTCCTTCCTAAATGTGTAGTTGACTTGAGTTTTATCCTTCAAAACATAAGAAGTTCCATTGTTTGCCTCCTCCAACACAAAGCAATCTTTGGTGTCGGCTCCCACATTAGTTAAACCCCAACTAACCCCATTAGTGTTGCGACCTATAATGATTGTTGGTGCACCGACAAGCGCGGCGCCGATGGAGTCGACCTGGTATTGATTTGCAGTTCCGTTGAACTGTCCTGATTCATCTACTCTAAGATGCATTAATACAAAGGGACCTACGGCGGTCAAACTCAAATGTGTGTCGCATGCCAAGTATGGTAATCCTGTGTCAGTTAATCTTCCACCAATTACCCAATCGTTACTTGCTTGTACGGCTTTATATGATTCGCTTGAGGCAGGTAACCATCTGTTTAATGTTGAGCGATCTCCTTGCTTATATGGGCCGGCTGCGATTTCTTCTGGTGTCGGTTGGTAATAATGTGTCTTTTCTTTGTTGAATGTTGATAATAATTTTCTGTTTTGTGTGTTGATTGTTGTGGGTGCTGATGGGGAGTATGGCGGGAAAAGTGTCGAAACTCTATTAATATCAGCTCCATTCAACAAGAGTTGATAACGATCGAATTCTGCGTTCAAGTTTCCGTCCAAAGTCCATGCAAGTAGTTTGATGTTGGCAAGAATGTCTGCGATAGTAAATGGAGCAGGTGTATAGTTGAGAAGCCAAAACTCAATTGTCAGTGTGGTGGTTGTGTCCAAGTAACCATTGATACCATCGGTAAATGCTTGTAAGGCCTGCCTTGTGGGTTGTTGTAAATTGGCAGTATCATTTACTAAGCTCTGCTTCAAGTTTAAAGTCCTCCAAAAGCGGTCTGAGTTGAGGCCAGCATTTCCAACAACTTCTGCAAGCTCACCCTTGACTAGTCTGCGTTGTAGGTCCATTTGAAAGATTCTTTCTTGTGCCATAGCGAAACCTTGGGCAAAGAATAAATCGTGGTCATTTTGTGCTGTAACATGTATAACGTTGTTCACATCTCGCTCAATAATTGGTGGTGTGTTTGGGGTAGATAATCTCGTAGTGAGACCGTAAAAGGATCCACTGTACTGGGGTGTACTTTTCGTCAAAATAACACTTGTAAAGATCGTAAAAGTTAACTGGACCACCGCCACTACACCGATAAATACCAAACTCAAAGCAGTGGCAATATTCAACCTTAGCTCTAGAGTTTTCTCCCACTTGATTAGTTGAGTATTATGCCCAATTGGATAGTATTCTCCTTGATTGTCCACTGGTCTGAATTGGTGTTAATTTAATCTTGATTTTTACGTACCTTACTGAGGCTCTCAAAGTATTGATTCTATATATCAAGAATAGTATACAAAGCAATGATACAATGCCCGTAAATGCGAAGTACATGCCAAGAAGACTACAAAGAGCAATAATGTTGATTAACGCACATAGAAGGTATATGAATGTTGATACATAGAATATAGAGTATCCCACTGTTACACCACTAAGCAAGGTGGTGCTCACCAGTGACAGCTTGTCGCCCAACATGCTCGGGCTCGTTAGTTATCTCTTGATTGATTTTGACGAGTGCCAAATCTATTATGACTTTGACATAATTATTATGACGAAAGAAATTGCAGGGATTACAATAGACGCGAGATCATTGAACACAATAAAATCAATGTTCAAGTTTATTACATTACACTTTTTTATAATTGTTTTGTTTCTTCCGCTATCGGCTCTCTCCAATCTACGCAACTTATCACCATTAAATAAGTATCTTCCTGTAGCTCCTCCGCTAATACATCTCCAAAATGATTTGGGAAAGGATCCGCACATTTTAATGTATTTATGAATATCTTGCAAAAATGTTCTTTTCCACCACAAGCAATGACATTTACATTATGCAGCTCTATGGGCCATGGCGTCTCTCCATTCATTATATTAACTCTTAAATTTGGAACAAAGGTCACAACATTTAGTCCTGCTTCAACTTCAATTTGTGGGTACATTAAGATGTTTTCAAATGAGTTGTTGGTTCGAATGACTTTTCCGTTGCCATCCAAAACAATTATAATCGAATTGAGGCTGTCCAATATAGAGTTAGTTCTCTCTTCTTGAACAACAATTCTTTTGAATATGCTTGCTAA
>JAOPGA020000209.1:0-16307 GCA_026419775.2 Acrasis kona
GAATAAATTCGGTAACTGGAATGTTACCATCAACAGACTTCTCATGTATACTGTCAAGCTTCTTCAGTGACATGATTAATTCTTCTACAATTGTAAACTAAGCGGCAAAAGTTCAACAACTTGGGTTGTCAACCAACCATCAAACAATCAATTATGAAACCAGAAAATTTTTTATTTAGTACATCTTCCATATCCCCAGTAAGAATTTATGAATTTTGCATTCCTGTCTTTGGTTGCAACATGGGCTCTTGTGGTTTTCCGATTTGTCCAGCCTGAGTCTTGAATATTGGAGAATCATCTTCAAGATTATTAATGTCGAAGGGTCTTGCATAGACGTTTTGGTATTCATCCCAATTTTTGTGTTTTGGAGACAAAAAGTGACCTAAGGGTAGATTTCTGGTCAATGGGTCTAATGTTCGGTTGGGTGCGTGTTCAAGTTGCAAGCATGGAAGTGTGGTACCGTTTTGCTCAGCCTCGGTTGGAGGGTCTGCGCGTTGACTTTGAAGCCATAAATTCCATGCTGGAGGTACGTCTGAGTCTTCGTAGTAGTTGCCCTTGCGTTTGGTGTATTGAACCCATCTATGACGTCCTTAATTGTTTAACGTTACAGTTAAAAATTAATTCTCTTACCAATGACCTCAGGGGATTGCGTCTCCCAGTAAACGTTACCATATCTGTCGGTTCCGACATAGACTTTATCCTTCTTATCCCACCATGCCTCTCTCATTACAAACCATTTCTTTAACATATCACGAAGACCGTATTGTTTCACATCTTTAATAATATTCATCTTTTTGATGAAGTACCCGTTCACCATATTCAACAGGTTCTTGTTGTAGAAACTCATCTTGCTTTCTTCTTGTACGGATGTCAACCAAAAACAAATTGTAAAATGCAAAAGAAAGCATTTGTCACTGTTGGGACCCACCCAATTCGAAGAGTTAATTGATGTAGTCACAAATTTAAGCTTGTTGGAGTTGCTTGAAAAGAATGGATAATGATAATACAAAAAGGGAATGGAAGAAATGTGACAACAACCGTACCCGAAGGTTTAAGAATTCACTTGGATGTTTACGAATACAAAAAACCACTTATCGATGATATGAAGAGCGCTGATTTAATTATATCACATTGTGGTGCTGGTTGTCTAATGGGGAGACATTCACTTTAGAAGAGGCTCATCGCTGTTGTTTATAAATCCTTATGGGACAATCACAAGTCACATACAATCTCGATTTCAGTATCTTCTAATCCAAACCAGGTGCCTCTATTCCTCGATGGCTCAGCACAAGGTATTCCGAGCGGAAAGAGTCACAACTCGCTCCTTTCTTCTGTGACAGTTCGGATCATTTCCTCTAATGCGAAACCTTGATGATTCATAAAAGCCTCTCGAAATGATTCTAATAAAGTTACATTAGCCACTTTGAAAATGTTGGACAGGTCGTTGACCGCCCATTTGGAAACGTTTGTATTGCTCTGATTTGGTCTTGTTGATTTTATTTATTATTTATCGAGTAGATGCCCTTCGCTCTTGTTATCTTCCTCTAATACTTCTTCTAACTGCCCGTTTCTTGTTCATCGCAATTCAGCTCGTCAATTGAAACATACATCAGATTAAACTGCCGTTCGGCTGCCCAATTCTCAAGTGAAAGGGGAGGATAACAAATCAGACGTTAGGATGGGTTGGAATCTCAATCTCCTCCGAGAACCAAATTCTAACGACCAAACTCACAAGAATGACGATTTGTGAAAAGATGTTTATTGAATTACATAATAAATTATAACTGCTGAAATAAATCATCCCAATAAGATTGATTCGACACAATTCAACATTTTTCTGACCACTTTCTCGACAGTATCCACATCGACAGAATCTGTTTCTTGTGCGGTGCACACAGCATATACTTCGGTTATTTCATCCAAATCAAATGATGTTTTGGTGTTAAAGTTGATAACAAATTCAACATCATCTTTGGATTGTGTTCTAATTCCTCTTGTGTATATAATGTCATCAACTAAAAATCGTTTGTGATCAACTTTTGATAGGTTCAGGCCTCTTTCATTGTTTTCATCAGCAACTTCGTTCCAACTAATTGATTCTATCATGTTGATAATCTCTTTGTCATTGATACTATCCAAGAATTTTGTTTTGTGTTGGCTTACCATCTTCAACCTATAATCTAATGCCAAATCTTGTACCTCTTCTTTATTGGTAACCTTTGTTAGGGCCAAAAAGACGTGTTTCTTTGATTCTGTCTTGAATGATAAGAAGGACAAGGGTTCATCTGATTCTTCGTCCAATAAGAATTCACAACAAAATCTTGATTTGTGTACTACATCGATGAAATGTAAACACACTTTTGGTACTTGATGGTATATGTTGAATTCACTATTGATAATTTCTAGTACCTTTTCACCCCTCTCTTTCGGTAGATCATCAAACATTGTTTTAATATCTTTTCCGTGCCCAATCTCGAACCTTTCAAAATCTCTGACATGAATCTTTGTTGCAGATGGGTGATCTTTGTGGAAAATGGGTTGATTAGCAGTTTTCGGTTTGTAGAATAACTGGCGACCAATATTTAAATGTATTTTCCTCTCTGCAACAGATTCAGGAAGAACAGGACACGAATAAGTGAGATTGGCGTTCACCACCGCAACACAAAATCGATTTATTAATTCATTTGATACACTTTCTGAATTGGCCCTAATTACAGAATATTTTACAAGATTCTGTTCAGTGATTTCTTTTTTGTGGCTCGACTCCGAGTCCTTCTGTATTTTATCTGTAGGTGACGCGACTAGAGTATAAAAGATACCATTGGCACTTTGCTCATATTCCCTGAACAAGATTTCTGTAGCGTTGCTCGAAAAGTCATTGGGAAGGTCGAGGATGATATTTGCTTCATCAGGATGGCTAAACACCACATGAGAGTTATTGATGGCCTCTTGAATTTTCTTTTTTGCTTTTATTAATTGGTCTTTCTTATTGTATTGAATCGTGATAGTGCTATCTTTACAAGATAACAAGCAACCAGAGAATTTTGCAATCATACTCAGGTTAGAGTGATTTACTCCAATCACATATTTCAAGGCATCATCTGTAACAACCATCTTCTCTTCTTTCTTTTTCAATTTATCTACCATCATTTGTGCTTTGTAGATAACATCACACAGTTCCTTTGCAGCGGTGATCTGATCTTGATCTTGTTGGTAAACATGATCAATTTGATCTTCATAGGTCTTTGGCTTTAATTTGCCAATTTGAAACACTCTTTGCAGAATCTTACTTTGTAATTCTTCAATGGTTTGTCGATGATTTTGACGAATGCTGATGTTGGTTGAATTATTACCACGTTTAACCAAGTATGTATCATCGGACAATTGTTTAATATCCTTGTTGAAAGAAAAAAGAAGAAGAATGACGCTGCGCAGACCTTTAATCCTGGGTAATAAAGTGCACATATTTGCAAGAAAAGACTTGTTTTGGTTGATCCCGAAATATTCTATTGGAACAACAGTAACAGAGTCAGCATCAGATTCAGAGCATACTAACGGAGAGATAACGCTACTATCGCTGATTCTTACACGAGGTTTATCATTGAAAAGTGGCAAGACACTGGTAGCAAGACTGTTGCAGATTTGAACAGAACTGATGTTTACAGGATGATCCAAAATTATATCCTGCAACAAAGATGTCATGAATGTTCTTCTACGCGGTAAGTATCGGGGCTCTTTATTTGGATTCTCTGGTTCATCCGGATTAGGATCAAGGAGGACAGATTGCTTTCTGAAATTGAATTTGTAGGCAAGTGATACTGCTTCACTAATGCCTTTTGCTTTGTCCTTCTCTTCACGATGAAACTGTATTTGGATGTAGTTTTCTTTTTTTATGGTTTTTTCGATTTTACCAGCGCCGTATTGTACTTTCTCAAATAAATCTCTTACATGCAATTGAGGATAATCAGATTTCAGTTTAATCACAACTGAATCATTTCGATTGAAGTTTTTATCGAGTTGTGTATTTTTCTGTGCCTTTACTCCAATTAGCATATTGTGGGAGAAGGCCGCTCCTATCAACACTTTAAGGATGTCGATATCAGTACTGTTAAGTTCTCTTATTCCAGGTTGAATGTATCTGCCTTTTTCATCACGGTCAGAATAAGTATTGATAGTAAATTCAAAACGTTGTAAAGATCGATAAATATCATTGCAGAATTGATCAATCTGTCTAAGAGTCTTGTAGGATAACCACCTCTCCATGCACCATTTCCTTCTTTCAAACATGGAGACATGATTACCATTTCTCTTTCTTGAATGTTGCCACTCTTTGTATGCATTTAGTCCAGCAATAAGATCACTTTCGGTATTTTCGGCATATTTTAACATTACTCTCATAGAATGTATGTTATAATCTCTGACATAGATAATGGGGTTACTACTACCAATAATGCTAGCTAATGCAACGCATTCATGTAGATAGCCAAAGACTTGACCATAAATAACTAGCATGGCAGAATCAACATCAATAGGAAGAGATCCTAATAGTTGACCCATATTTGTTAGACGGTACAGAGAGTTATTATTCCTGTAAAGACCATCGGTGAGTTCAACTGCACCCACTCGCAAAAGATTATCATAAGCAACTCCCAAATGAGATACATCTGGTGGATCAATACATTCCGCTAAAACTTGAGCGGGATCATTCCAGTTTTTATTTTGAAGAATTCTTAATACAAGTCTATCAAGAGGTGTTTGTAATATTTGTGGAATTGCACTATTATTGAAGGCGTCATACTCTTTTTTTGTAACAATGCGGTAAATAATACCGTTTTGAACTCTTCCAGCTCTACCTTTACGCTGTTGGCCAGAATCCTTTGATATCCAATGAACATCTAAGCTTCTGCTTTGTGTTTTAGAATTCCACACCATTGTTTTTGAGAGACAGAAATCAAAAACACAGTAAACATCAGGTATAGTAATACTTGACTCTGCAATATTAGTTGCCAACATTATTTTTCTTTTGCCAGCGGGATTAGGCTCAAATATAAGCTGCTGGTCTTCTGTACTCACGATAGAGTGGATGATGTGTAACTTTGATTGTAATTATATTGTATTATATGTTATAAACGCTTACATCAATAGTTTTTCCTTTATCATAACTTTCAATAGCCTCAGTCATCGAATCAATAGAGGATATACCAGGAAGGAACACAAGATATGATAGATTCTTCATGTGCTTTTCATGAGCGTCCAATAGAAAATTTGTGGCATATTTCAATCTTGCATCAATTAACTTCGCATTGGTTGGTTTTTCAAGAACATGTGGTTTGATCTCTATAGGTATTGGAAATACTAAGTCCATATCCTCTAGGTATCGCTCAGAGACAGGGAAGCAACCAGAAGGTACAAACACTTGTGGAATTTTTCTAAGAGATTAAAAAATAGAACTAGAAGAACAACATACTGAACACAAGAAGAAAAATAATTGGAAAACTTTTCAGGATCGATAGTTGCACTCATTAAGATGAGCTTAACGCTAGGTGTGTTCTTCAACACTCGACGCATTAGGTTTAAATAACAAATCATTCTCAATATCTCTTTCGTGCACTTCATCCATAATAATGTGGGAGAAATAACGCATCGATGTTTCATCACGTAAAATACGTTCGGTGAGACATCCAGTTGTCATAAAAATTGATTTGAGAATCATGCGAATAATTTTTATCACCTCCAATAGAGTATCCTACACAACCACCCGATGTACTACCTCTCTCCGAAGCTACTCGACTGGCTAAAGAGATAGCAGCTAATCTTCTGGGCTGCGAGCATATAATTTTACAATCACCTGCACTTTCAAGAATATACTGAGGTATCTGAGTAGATTTACCGCACCCAGTGTAACCAGTGATGATCACGATTTGATTCTCTTTAACTAACTTTATAATTTCTCTTCTATAAGCAGTGATTGGAAGAGTGGGTTTATTCAATGCTTTTACCCTGATTGGATCTGATTTTTTTGGTGCAGAGTTATTAATGTCTGCAATTAGGCTAAACCTTTGTGATGTTGAAGTATTGATGGGTGGTGCGGTCAACGGTGTGGAAGGTTGTTGGTGGACAATTACTTTATTGTTTCGTTCTTCGTTCTCCTCATCATCATCGTCATCGTAATCATCGTTGTCATCTTGCTGCGCAAAAGTGTTATCTACATATGTTGCTTCATCATCATTTGGTTCTAACTGAATCTGATTGTTGTCACTGAGGCTACTTTCTTTTCTGCTTGTTTTAGTATTTAAAAAATCTTGCTCTTGCTTCTCCATTTCGTTCATGTATTGTTTTATCTCGCTTTTGGTTACAAAAATATTTGTTTGATTTTTATGATCAGTACTAATCTGTTCAACGGGATCTGTTTTTGAATGTAGTTGTTTTTGCAATGACTCTGTCTTGTTTAGTACTGGTAGCAGTTCAGATGAGCTGCGATTGAGTTTGGCGTCTTTTTTATGCACACCAAAGTGTGAATTCAAATGCATTCTCTTTACCATCTGTGAGCAGCCTCTAATACCGCAACGAATTCGTTTATCCATAAAATCTTTCTTTTCTTTCTTCTTGATCTTCTTACTCTTGGCTTGGAGCTTTAGAGAAGCAATAAATTTGTCTTCTTTCTTTTTTAGATCACTTTTTCTTTGTAATATCTCCGTTTCGATATCTGAAATGATGGCATCGTTCGAATTAGAACAACTCTGCCCTGCAGGTTCTTCAGTTTCTAATACTTGTGTTTCTGACATTATAATCTTGTTTGATATTGGTGGTTGTTCCTGTACAAGCATAATATGATCGTTGGTTTGATGATTCTCTTCATTCATTGATTCTCGCGTTTGATTATCTAGTTCTAAATCTCGTTTTAGGACTACAGAGTGTTTAGAATCCTGTTCCATGTTTGTTTTGTCTGCACAGGAACTCTTTAGGGAATCCTTATCATTCATCAAATATCCCTTGGAAGCTGTACTTTGGTTTTGTTCTTGTTCTATTTTTCTTTTCTTGATGTTTTCTTCATGTGTCTTAATGTGCTTCTTGTAATCATGTATTTTCATTATCGCAAGGCACCCCGCAACAGCACAAGTAATCTCTTGTTGATCATAATCTTGTAATCTGTTATGCTTCTCGCTCTTGCTGTAGTTGTTAATTTCCTTAATAAATGCTTTCCTTTGCTTCTTTATTTCTCTCTTGTATTGTTGTATGTTCTCTTCGTCTTCTGCGATAGACACGATATTGTTAATCTGTTCAACAGACTCTCTTGTTAATTTTAGTTGTTGTGGCAATGGTTCTATACTTTTCAGTACCGGTAATAGTTCAGATGAGTCGCAATCGGGTTTGGTGTCTTCTTTATGTACTTGTTGCGTGAGTGTAGGATCTAAATTTTTTGTTTTTTGATCTTTTAATTGTAATCGAAGGAGATCGTGATGGCTATCTTGTTTTGATAGCCCAAGATTTTTATGTGACTCTGATATCAAGTGTGGTTCTAACTCGATGTCTATTTTTTCATGGTTATTTTTTATTGCTTTGATAATGCTTTTTTTATGTAATTTAAGATGACCCTTCACACCGCCTTTTCTAAATACCTGGGTGCAACCTTTAACAGCACAAGCAATCTTTTGTTTTTTTGATTCTACTCGCCGCATCTTGACTTCATTCATGTATTGGCACAATATTATCCAGTTTTGTTCATGTGAAAGAATATGCTTATTAAAATTTTTCCTTTTGATCTTCCTGGAGCAACCTTCAACTGAACAAGTTATTATTTGGCGCATATATATTTCTATTTCTTTTTTGTTTGTTGTTGTGGTGCAAAAATCTTGTTCTTGCTTCTCCATTATGTCCATGTGTTGTTTTATTTCGTTTATAGGGATGATTTTCGTTCGATTTATTTGATCAGCACTAATCTGTTCAACAGAATTTAGTTGTTGTGGCAATGACTCTGTCTTGTTCTGTGCTTCGATATCTGAAATGTTGTCGTCGTTCGTATCATTAAAACAACTCTGTTCCGCAGGTTCTTGGGATTTTAGTAGTTGCGTTTGTGTCATTGCAATCTTGTTCAGTATAGGTGATTGCTCCTGTACAAGCATAATGTGTTCGTTAGTTTGATGGTCGTCTCCGGACTTTCGTTCTAGAATATCTAATTTGTTTCCAGGAACTTCGATGCATTTTGAATCATCGGATCGGTTCTGTTCCACATGCTCTTGTCCTGTTGTTACTTCTAATTGTAGTATTGGCTGATGACCCATTCTTTCTACGATATGATGTTTAATGTGCTTCTTCATGGTCATCCTTTTAACAGTGCATGTGCATCCATCTACAGGACACTTCAATAATGTAGATAAATACTCAACGATTTCAGTCTCCTTGGTCTTGTTATCTTTGTAGCTCTTCTTTAAAGTGTTCCGAAATTTTTTTTCGAGATTCTTCAAATCTTCTCTGTACGATAGGGTTTGTTGTTCGAATTCAAATTCAGATTGTGAAGGTGGTAGTTGTATGTTCTTTAATGTTGGTAACCGCTTGGCTGCCAAATCGATTTGAATTTGTTGTGGTTGATCGTATGAATCAATATGTTTGTTGATGTGTTTTTTCATTTGATCGATCGTGATGTTTTTCAAGCAATTTTTATCGGGGCATTTAACCTCTTTCGCTAAATATTGCATAGTTGCTTCCATTTGTACGTCTGTGTCCTTCTCGCGCTTTTTGAGATTGGATATAAACTCTTTTCTGTCCTCGTCTAATTGCTTTTTGAATTGCAGTAAACGTTTCACTTCCAACTTCATATTTAGATCCACCTCGGTATCTATCACTGTTGTAGTGATAGAGCCGAACTTGATATCTAGGTCCATTCCGTTTTCACTGTTGTCTCTCCTGTCTCTTTTCAAAAATTCAAATTTAACATGATTCCGAAGAGCTTTTTGACTTTATTTAGGCATTTAACAATTATTGTTCACAAGACATCAACACCCACTAATAAAGACTGATGAAGTGATAAACTGAAGATTACTCTAGATACAATCTCTCCACATCTCCATCCAAATGTTTGAAATAAAGTTCTTGGTCAGCTGGCACGTAAATTGTATTTGTTTATCATTTTTTATTTGCAAACTCAAGTGGGCCTCAATCAAGGTTTTGTTATTTATCCACTTCGCCTATTATATATTCTCCGGTCTTTGTAAACTAATAAATGGTGCAACCAACAAGTCACGCTTTGTATCTCAAAAGGATAAGCATGGATTGAATCAGCACGCAGCTTATCAGTGACGCCACTCCGAGTTTTTAACACCCAATGTGTCTCTCAATGTAATTTTTCTCAAAATCACCTGGAACAAGACTTGTGCGGTAAGTGATTAGTGCAATATCGCGTCTACAAATATGCTCGTCCCGAAATTCATTTAGGGCATTTAATAGATCAAAACTGATCAATTCTGATCTGTTAAAATTATAATCTTTTTTTAGACCATTCAGATTTTAGGATAAAAAGATCAGTATTCTAGACAACAACACAACAATGAGCAGATACGATAACGACACACATAAACAAATGACAGTAATGGTGGTTTCTGGAGCGTCAAATACAGTTTCAACAATATATCAAACAAAGAGTTCGTCAAACAAGACATGGTCGGGAAAAACACATAACAAAGTACCGAAGGAGCAAAGACAATGGATTTAGAAAACTATGTTGATCAAACAAAAAAATAAATGCAATTGTATCAAATCAAATGTCTTTGTTATGTTAAATAATGAAGAGCAAATTCAAATTTTCATCATAGTCACCAAAGTTAACTTAGCCACACATTACACCTTATAACCTGAGCAGAAACGAGTTCTAATTCTTGTTTATGTTGATTTATTTTTGTATGAGAACAACTATCACAGCTGTTATCCACAATATTGGATTACTACTGCACCATCATTGGTGCTCACCGACATTACGAGATTATCCTAATATTATCCTTACTGAAATATCAAATAATCTTAATGTGGATGATAACTGCTTATCTTGACCCTTCGGACCGGGAAAATATTAAAATAAAAAAAGCCAGTGGCCAGAATCTTGATCTGACAACATAAAATAACACAATGCATCGTTTCAAAACCACTCATATCAGAAGGATGTCTAACGGGATGATAAAATATGAACCAAGAAGATTTATCGTCAAAGTGGTTAGTGAGATTAAAGAAGATGACCCCTCATACATACACAAATGCTTTTGGAAAAATGTGGAAAAGGAATGAAAGTCCAAGTCGTGGATGCTGTCTAAGGACCGTATCTAAGGCTATCAAACTAAGCCAATAGGGCTCTTTGGACTTATCCATGACGAGCAACAAACAACAATAAATACTTTTTTCGACCACGAGACTTGATTTACTTTAAATCTAAAAGATGTGGTTGGACATCAGGTATGGAAATTAAACTTTCAACAACTCTCCATCAGTACATTCAGAAAGTAGTTGTGGATGTTTTAAATTAGATTTTTTTTAAATGATGTAGACAGACGCATGTTAAGTACCAATTTGTTTTCAATGTAGGCTTTATTTAATCAAGCTCCACCAACCTAAGGCAAGGTAATACTTGGTTTTTCCCAGTCGTCACGATGCTTCTCCATTAAAATGCTGCACAATTCTTTATCTTCGGCATCATCAAAGAAATGATCCATATGATCGCAAATAGAGTTGATCTCATCATTCACACAAACAACTCCCTTAATGTTTCCTCCTCCAAAACCCATGTGGTACACATGGTAAACAGTGCCTGAAATTTCATCTATATAGTCGCTCAACCACACTTCACCGTCATCGGTGACTGGGTATCCTCTTACTCCTTCATTCTCCACATCAAAAAACTCCTCTAAATCTTGCACGTTGTCCTCTTCATCTCCTATTAGCATAATTTGAGCTTTTTGAACGTCTGTAAGAGGTTTAGAGCTTCTAAAAATGAACTTGTTAACCAGCTTAATATCGAAGGGCATCGCGCGTTTTGGTCGGGTTGTCAAGATTTTGGTGATATTGATATTATTTATATTGTAATCAGAATAACCCCGATTGGTTGGTGTTCAAAAGTTCTTCTGAATTTCCAAAGTTCTTGGGAAGCAAATCTTTGGAAGAATTTTACAAAACACATGATGTTCGAGATTCAAATCCACGTGAGTATGGAAATCAATTCTAGATAAATTGGCACAGACCTTGATGAATTGAGTCAAACGAATAATGTTGAGCGAGTTGAATTTGTGATTTCTCACATGAGCGTAATGGATCCGATTCCAAAATTTCCAATTTGACATTTCGTGAGTGCGAATGGGTTTCCACGTCCCAGAATAAAGGAACCGACAAACGACGATTGCTGACTGATTTGTAATTGAGTATGTTGATTTTTGATTTGAGTGGATGTTAATTGGATTTGATCGGGGCATAATTTTTGTGAACCAAAATCATAAATTGTTGTAGAAAAGATTATGCTATTTTTGGTAATATGTGCTCTACGACTTGCGATCGATCCATGATCAAATGTTAATCGCCAAGACGCGATCGTGTAAATGATTCAAACCTACATTTCCACCACGTGTGTAGAGTTCTGGATAGAGTTGTTTGGTCTATTGAGTGATTCAAAAATACTTACTTGTTGGCTGTTAGTAATGCTTGAATTTGTATGCTTTAAATATTCATCGAGTTGCGTTTTTTCAAATCAATTACTATCTGCTCAAGACAAGTTGAGTGGTCTTATATCAGAAATAGTGTCATGTTCGTTATCTATATTCTACAGGCACTTTTCACCAACAGTCCATGTTAGTAGAACCTTCTTTGATGTGTCGTTCGTCATTATGTTCATCATGTTAAAAAATTACGATGTTTGTTGTAAATACTTGTTTAGCAGTTTAATTTTATGATTAATACTGCATTGTTACTTAATTCACTCCGAATCACTAACTAATGTCATGTTTTTATATTTGACTCTTCGTTGAAGCTGTTGAGCAGTCAATGTTTACTTTTCACTATTTTTGCTAACATGGTCTTACAAATATGCGGATAATTAGCCCGTTCTGTAAAATATTCTTTTTCGGGAAGTCTGGTGATCGTGACAAAAATGAACACAGGGTTCTTTGATGTTGTGATACTTACGCACTCTGTCTGCGCTTCAGAGTGCAGTTCCCCTAACCTCTTCCAGACGCCTGTTGATTGGGAGGAGGCTCTTCGAATGCGAAGCATAAAATATGCAACAAAATTACCAGGAGACTTAAAGGAAAAGCTTGATAAGGCAGACGAATTGAACTTTGATGGATTTATACTGTGCTATCCATATGAAACACTCGATGATGTAAACTTTTTAATTTATTTAAGGAGCATATGCTATAAGGGAGATTTCTTTTGTGTACAAAAGCTACTTTCTTTAAGACCTACAAGTCACAACTTTAATGAATGTCTTCTAACATCATGTCTGGCTGGACATTTGAGATTGGCGAAATTGGCTTTGGAGTTTGGTTCTACGGTTCGAAACGAGGCCTTGCGAAATGCCTGCGCTGGAGGTCATTATGAGATAGCCGAACTTTTAATTGAAAATGGTGCGACCATGTTTAATATGGCTTTAGGGGGAGCTTGTCGGTCGAAAAAAATAGAAGTGGTGGAGCTTCTAATAAGACATGGTGCAAATAATTGGGACATAGCACTATATAATGCGTGCTACGTCGGAGACGTTCCAACAATCAATTTAATAATCAAGAATGGTGCCAAAAATTGGAACTCTGGAATGTGTGGAGCCTGCTATGGGGCACATCATGATATTGTACTTTTAATGATTAGTAAGGGTGCGGACGATTGGGCCTCGGGCTTATATGGTGCTTGTCAAGGAGGTGACAAAGAGACTATAAAACTAATGTTGGACATGGAAGAAGAGGAAAGCGCTTATCAGGCTGCAAAAAGAGGATCATTAGCCCAAAGAGATTCCATTACACACCTTATACGCTTCATTATGTAAAATTTGTACAATTCAGTAGAGAGAATACTTTACTGCATTATTATTGTAGTATTAGTATTTCTTAATTCTATGTCCTATTTCAACAGGTTGAGTAGCACAATTAGCTAACCTCAACTACCAATGTATTCTAATAAAACATGAATAATTATGAGTTAGGGATTGAAATTGTTCTTCCTCATGGTACACTACTCGACAATAGTCACGTGGTCCACAGATTTGAGGCGCGTCATCATATTTTTAATCTCCGAACTTCAATAAATAATACAGACACGACCAACATTAGAAACAAAATTAGTCATTCTTGTTTGTGAGACACAATCGAAAAAATTAATCTACTTGCGTTTTCAGAAATACCGTGAAAATATTGTTCATTAAATCAGGACATCATAACGTACGTAACTCATCATTAATGATTAAAATAACAAAAACATCGATTCGTTTGATGCTAACATTTCATCTCTATCCAATATTGTGGTAGTCAACTAGTTTATTGTAATATTAACCTGCCTTAGACTGAAGGAATTTTATTTTCTATTCAATCAGAAGCAAGATGGACTAAAAAACCACGAATGTATCACAGAAAAGGTAGATGACAAACCGCTGCAGACAACTGGAATATTATTTCAAGCCTGTCTGAAGTAAGAACAACATTTGGGGTAATCAATTTTTAAAATAAAGTCCCAAATATTTTCAACAAAATGTCTTAATCAAATTGTGAGTTTGAAATTTGAAATGTGACACATAATTTTTTTCAAAATGAATGGATGGATTTGAAATCATTTTGTAAAAAGACTAAGCGGAGATGCCGGACGCAACCAATGACACAGAGAAGGAGGTGAACGGAGGACAAGCTGTAGCTGACGAGAAAGTAGCAACCAAAGATAATGCAGACCTATCAACGGATTATAAGGAGATTGTCAAAGAACTGCGCAAAAGCCACAGAAGTGGAGCGAACAGAAACGCATCGGATCGCGCTCATAATTTGAACCAACTAAAGAAAATGTTAATCGAAAACAAGGAAGCACTCAAAGAAGCACAAGTGAAAGACCTAAGACAAAATGATTTGATTCAAAAAGCGGAGATTCATGGACCACTAGACGAAATTAACTACCTGTTAGAAAACTTTGAATCATGGATGAGGCCAATTGATGCTCAACCAAGAGCTTTGAGCAATGCCCCAAGTAGGGGCAAATTGGTTTATGAGCCTTTGGGCGTAGTGCTTATTATATCCCCCTGGAACTATCCCATTTCCCTCGTAATTAAACCATTAGCGGGAGCCTTAAGTGCAGGTTGTGTGTGCATAGTGAAACCGAGCGAACTCTCTGCTAATGTGAGCAAATTATTATCAGAGCTCATAAGTAAATATTTGGATCCTCAAGTAGTCAGAGTAGTGCAGGGAGCTGTATTGGAGACCACAACATTGTTAGAAAGCTGTCGCTTCGACCACATTTTCTATACCGGTTCCACAAATGTGGGTAAAATCATAATGCAACATGCCGCTAGAAATTTAACTCCTGTTTGTCTTGAATTGGGAGGAAAAAGTCCATGCTATGTAGATGCAGAATTGAATATTGAAGTTGCCGCCAGGAGGCTCGTATGGTCAAAGTTTCTAAACAATGGCCAAACGTGTGTGGCACCAGATTATCTACTTTTAAACAAAAAAGTGTCTGAACCTTTTCTTGAATTGTTCAAATCTGAGATTACCAAACAATTTGGTGAGAACATTAAAGCTAGCGCTGATTACAGCAGGATCATCTCTGAGCGTCATACGGAGCGTATTAGTGCACTGATAGAGCCCTATCGTGGCACGGACAAGCTCATTTTTGGTGGTAGCGTCGATGTGTCCGATAAATTTGTAGAACCTACCATCATATTGAATCCTAATCCTAAAAGTGCAGTCATGACTGACGAAATTTTTGGACCCGTTCTTCCTGTTGTTTTGGTGGATGATGAAGATCAAGCAATTGAGTTCATTCTTGAAGGAGAAAAACCTTTGGCTCTTTATGTATTTTCTACTAACAATGAACTCGGAGATAAATTCAGCATGTTGACGAGTAGTGGTGCAGTGGTGACCAATGATTGTATTGGCCACTTTAATGAGAGCGTACTTCCATTTGGTGGAGTGGGGCAATCAGGAATTGGTAACTACAATGGGAAATTCTCGTTTGAAACTTTTTCACATTTGAAAACAATTATGAACAAGGCATCATGGACAGATCCACCGCTAAGATATACGCCCCGTTCAGATAAAGCGACAAAGCTATTGGACGATTCATTCGAGGGGAAATACAACTTCACAACCCCGCTTTTAAATCTTGCCAACATGTTAATGAGGAATAAATAAAGTATTGTTAAATCCCTTAAAGTTGTTTTTGATTTGTTGAATTTGTTGCTTCTATCCACACGTGAAAATTCCAAAACATATTTTATGAAGCTTGTAGTCTTTGCTGATTGTGCAAAAGAAAGAATTGCGGAGTTCAACTCCGGGCTATCAAAAATCGAATCATAAAAACTTTGACTTCCCGCATCTGTTCGGGGTCATTTCTATTCAATCTCTCTTGAGTAAGTTGACTTGTAGGTCAACCATTCACAAAAACCACACAGATGAACAACGCGTTAGAGATAGACCGAGATCGTGTGACTGGTCTTCTTAACGATGCTAAGATAGCAACCGAAAAAGACGACATTGTATCACTATTATCCCAGGCAGAGGAATTATTGATTCATAAACATTCACAGTCACTACTCGGTGAATTTTTGGGAAGTTTTTTGGATTTTCATTTAGATAATTCCCCACAAGTAAAAAAATACATATGCAAGTTCATCGCTACCACTTGCAGAGTCGCTGACGCTAGTACGTAACGTCCTTGCTCTAATTAACAATATATAGTTTTAAGCGTTACAAATCTCAAGGATATAGTGGGAACATTGTCCTATTTAACTAGTGATCAAAACAATAACGTTTTGAAAAGTATAATAACATCTTCAACGTCAGCCTACAAGAAGGGCTTTCAAGTATTGTAAGTAAATCTCATTTATAACTCTTTTTTTAATGTATCTCCTAGATGTCTGGATTCCGCTTCTTCAGAGCAGGATAGACAAGCATTATGGAATATCATGAATGTACTTGAGAAGAAGATTATTGAATTTTTAGACCACGATAATGATGGAGTTAGGGTTCATTCCTACCACTTCTTAGAGACTTTAATTATAATTGACTCTTTCCCTGCTTCATCAGGCCCTTTGTATGTCGGGACGCGAAGAGGACCTAAACTCACAACCGAACAAGAAGACATTA
>JAOPGA020000214.1:0-10011 GCA_026419775.2 Acrasis kona
TATGGGGTTGATGCATTACATTGAGCACCTTACTAGACTTTATCCCCATCAAGGTCATCAATGGATATCAGATCAAGTTTTTGAGAGATTAGAAATTAGACTAGATCTATCACAAGTGTGCCGCCTTCGTTACAAGCTTGGATTTAGAAGAAAACGAATGTCAATGATCGCCGCTCGCCGGAGACTTCCACGTGTAAAATTAGCTCGTCATGTATTTCATCAACATATACCAGGTATAAGAGTATCTGATGCTGTTTTTATTGATGAGTCTCACTTCGATTATTCCATCATGAATCCAAAGTATGGATATCATCATAAAACTGAGAAGGCAGAGATGATTCGAGGAGAAGTGAATCAATTGTCATTTAGTCTAATACTTGCTATGGGATACAATGGTTTAGTTCATGCTTATATCAAAGACACTTTTAAAGAAGGTGTAAATCAACATGATTTCTTCAAGTTCATTGATGGATTGTATCCAAAGCTCTTGCCAACAGCTGTTGTAATATTAGATAATGCTAAGATATATCATACTGAACTAGTAGATAATTGGTTCCGGGACAATGATGTAAATTGTTTCTTTTTTCAGCTCTGTCAAAGATGCGTTACTGGAGCAACAATCCAAATTATGACACCAAATGTCCTCGGTGTCATTCATCACATGAAGACCAGCAACATTTGCTTCTTGACTGTTGCTATAATAAAACTAAATTACATGATGCGATGGTCAGAATCAATAAGGTTATCCAGGATAATCTGAAACCTGGCTTTGTTATTCGAGGCATTTTTAAATTTTGGGGAGCGCCATATTATTCGACGCAGCGTGGAATTGAAGGAAGCGAAGAAATGTCAGAGTTGCCGGAAGATTGGAAGAGGTCCATTTATGCTAGTATGCTAGGATATGTTAGTATGGACACTTTCAAGCGATTCAACAAGCACTTTAGAGTTCTCAAGCCTCTCTCTGTACTCCGAAAAATCTCTACAATACTCATGGAAACTTCCCGTTCCATTTGGACCGCTCGATGTGTTTACAAGGCAAACTGTGAACACGAGCAATCACCTTCTCGGTGATTTGTATATATAATTTTTTTGTGTAAGGTAACTCATCAATAACCATTGACGGGGGTTGTAAAACTACCAATAAACTTTCAGGCTTATCCCTGTTTTCTAAAAAACATCAATTACATCAGAGGTGTCCAATGTAGTGCTATCGATGGTAGGTGCAATGATGTGTGCAGTCTTGATTGCTGTGATGGTGTCGGGTACAGTGTCGGATGCGTTGATGGATACAGTGTTGGGAGCAGTATCGAGTGATGCAATGATAGGTACTGTACTGGGTGGAGTGCTGGGTGCAATGTCAATTGCATCGTTGGAAGCTGTCACCTCAGGGTTGCCTTCAAGAAGACTGCTCAATTTCCCCTCTCTGAGCGCCTTATTGTAAAGCTTTACACTCTCCATAATGGCTGTCACACCTTGAGGGGAAGATGACGGATCACATTTGGTGATGTCAAGAAACTTCTGAAAACTAATGTTCCTGCAATTGTCTTTAGCTCTTTTCTTCAAGTCTTGCAAATGTTTCTGCTTCTTCTCCTTTTCCTCCTTCTCTCTCTTTTTGGCGTCCTTCTTCTCCTTGTCTTGTTTCTCCTTAAGAAGCTTGATTCTCTCCTTTTCCTTCTTCTCAACCTCTTTCTGAAGCTTCCTCTCACGTTGCATGGATTCTTTTAACTGCTTGTTGACTTCCTTTTCTTTCTCTAGTTGGGCTTTTCTTTCTTCTCTCTAGCTTGGGCTTGTTCTCTATCAATTTCTTTGGCGCGGCGCTTCTCCTCCCTAACCTTCTTACGCTGTTCCGTATCCTCCTGCAGACGAGCCCTTTTGGAAGCACGCTCTTCGTTTGTCAATCTTGAATTTCTTTTTTTGCCAACGTCATCTTCCACCTCATCATCACTCTGATGGTCATCACTCTCCTCGTCGTCATGCTCTTTGAAGTTGGTGTCATCCTCTTTGTCCTCATCTAACAATTGTTCTTCTACGTCAATTGCATTGTCACTTTCTTCAATCTGGTCCATTGCATGCCTAAATTCTTCTTCCCTTCTAGTGAAAACAGATTCTTGGAAGGCAGCTGCTTCATCAAGGAGCGATTGGTTTATGGCACATGGGTCTTCGTCACTGTTATAGCTGAACTCTGGGTCTCGGACCTGTCGTCTTGCGCGTTCTGGGTACATCTTTGTGTTGTATCTTTTGTTCGTGTAATATTTTTAACGTATAGCGCAATTTGCTTTTAAATGTGTTGTTTGACCATGAATGTAGAAAACAACAATGTCTATATAAGTTTAAAAATGAATGCATCTTTGCATAGACCTTTTGATTCCATTATGGTTCCAACACATTCTCCTGATTAATCATATTCTAATTTAATGCGTACTGAAAGTGGATAGAATCTCCTTTGATAAGACCTCTCCCTATTAGCCGCGCTCTATAAATGTAAAATGGTTCGTTTGTTTTATTTATTTACCGTTGTTAGTTGCACAGCCCCACATCCTCCTTTACCCAAGAGTTAAAACATTGTTCTATTTTTATCAAGTTGACTTTGGACTTTAAAAAAATTGAATGAGTAGGAATTACGGTACAGGACAAGTTGAAAGAGCAAAGAAAGCCCAAATGGAATTAAGATATAGTGCAGCTATGTATGCTCTTGATCATAATGTGTCTGATGCAATGAAAGCATTCCCAACATGTTCCAGGTCAATGATTAGATATTGGGTGGATAAATCTCAAATAGAAGGTTACCATAATAAAGGGTGGGGAGGCAAGCGAACTGAAACACCAAACAAAGAAACAATATGCTCATTGGTATTTATTCATGTTAGCAGATATCCTTTTTTGACTGTTCCAGAAGTTCTTGACATGCTATCAAGATTTGGACATGTTGTTTCACTAAAGTTTATCTATAAGTACAGTGTTGTATGTAAATTTATTGAATTTAGTAGATTGTATGAATCTTGGGGATGGAGTTCGAAATCTCCAATTTACACAATGATTAACAAGTTCACTGTTGAGAACATTAATTATTATGGGCATGTTGTGGCAACTCTTACCCAAATAGATCCATTATTAGTAAAGTGTTTTGACGAGAGCCATTTTGAATCAAAAGATTTACGACGCAATCTAGCTGTCGGTCCAATTGGTTTACAGCATGTTCAAATGACATATAACAAGCCTGACGATATAGTTATAACACTGTTCCTGCTTACTTCAATGAACACTTCCAGCCACTTTTTTGTTGATTTGAAGTCAGATGGTGTTACTCAGTATGATGTGCTCAACTTCTTTGTCGCTGCTATTGAAATGGGATATTTATCAAGGGGTGAATATATTTTGATGGACAATGCAAAAACTCACTGTGCAAAAGACACCTTTGAGCCAATGATGACCATTTTTGATGCTCATGGCATTACTCCAATCTTCTTGCCAACATACTCAAGTGAATTGAATCCATGTGAACTTGTGTTCTCAATTGCAAAGAGGTACATGCGCAACTATCGCAACTTCCAAAATCTGTTTTGGATTGAGGTCCTGTCATCTTTTAATAGGGTTTCTTGGGAACACCTTATGTCTTTCTACTCCAAATGTTGGGACACTACCCATTTTCAGGAACTTGTATCGTTGCAGGTCGAGAAAGTGAATCCAAAATAAAAGTACTCCTGTTTTCATTACCAAACTTTGCTCATTTTATAAAAAATTATTTATTTTAGCTAATTTGGTTGAGAAAGACAATATTATCTCTACTTTTAAGGCATTTGAAGTTTACCCATGTTGTGCATAGTTTAATTAATTCAATTTGTTGGTATACAAACCTTGCAAAAGCTTCCAGCTGGTATGTTATTTTCTGTGTTCCAACAATAAAGTACCATTTTTCTAAATTGAATGAATTCTTTTTTATTATTGCACAAAGTGTTCATAATCACTACCTGTTTTTAAATATTTGCAGCCTTTTCCATTGTATCTACACTTGATTGATAGCTTTCCATCTATTGTTGTCTCTTCCCTGTATACATTGCAACCTCTTTTCATTTTATTGTAAAATAAAGAAATTTCTAGCTTGAAATAAGGAAATATGAGGAATAATCACAACAACCTTTTATTCTTAATTCAATAAACTAGTTTTGGAATAAAACTCAACAAAACATTTCCTATGCAAATACGCTTTGCATTTTTCACAATAATGTCTATAAATTATAATATTAATTATAGTAAATTTAAAAATGATTATCTTGAAATAAAATTTTTTAAAAAAATAAATTATAAATATAATCTTTATAAAATAAGATCAAAATTTAGAATGAAATATAGAGAAAAAAAATTATTTTTAATAAAGAATAATAGAAAGTTTATAAAAAAGAAAGAAAGAAAAATAAATAAAAATAAATATATATTATAAAAAAGAAATATAAAAATAAAATTGATGTTTGTTGTAAACAAACTGAAGTTTTTCCTAGTCAATCAGGAGTTGAGTATAAATTCAACGGACCAAATATATTGTCCGCTTGAATTTTATTTTCTTTGGATACACACCTCTGTTGTATATCGCTATACATTCACAAATTCTTCACACAAGTTTCACACAAGTTTTCACTCTGTTCTGTACTGTCATATAATGGTATCCAACAAGATTTCAGTGCGCTAAAGACCTAGTCAACGAGGTCTTTTTGTCCATCTCAAACCTGGACCAGAGGACGCTTTCCGAATTTAAGGCCATTCAAGAACAGCAGCTTCAAGTATACAGACAGGCACAAAATGATTCCATGAGGGAGGCGATGGTGTTACGCTCGTCGTACATACACGACGTGGGATTACGTACACTATTCTCACACATACTATCGCACGTGGCTGCAGTCCAAGAGTTGGAGATAGTCATGTCAGGCATTGTGAGAGCTGCACCCGGATTAACAACAGCACTAACGGCGGTTAACAACACACTTAACTCTGTCTCGGTATACAATTATTTGCTTGGTACAGCGGGAAACATTGTAGCGGACAAGGAATTCGCAAAGAATGGTGATCAGATAAATCTAGGGCCCAAAGAGTACAACATGCGGTGCAAGAAATTGCGTTTAAATTAAGAGAGAAAGCCAATGTTAAGGTGGTACAGGCACCAACTGCGTTTCCTATTATGAGTGTACCTCAACCGGACTGGTACGCGAACAATTTGTGCAAATAGTGCGGACAACCGGGTCACAAAGGATTTGAATGTCCTTTATTTTCGTGGAAGTACAATGGTGCGGGTAGGGGTGTTACCCAACAACCATTTTCTATGGGTACAGGAATGGGTCGGGGATTTCGCCCAAGATGGAACAACAGTTTCGGGAACCAAGGATTCAACAATTCGCAGAGTATTTGTGGACAAGGATTCAATACAGGACAAAACAATGGATTCTTCTCAAGCGGTAGCAGTACTGATGGGCAGGGTAACAACCCTAACACATTCAACAACAGCGGGAGAACATGACTACTTGAACCTGTCCTCATCATCATTGCCATCATCAGTACCATCATCTTTAACATCAACATCAACACCGGCATCAAGGTTATACCATTCATGGGATTTGGAGAACAAAGGGAAGGAAGAATTAACAAGTATCCCTCGAGCGCCTTTACCACCACTACCGGATACAGAGGAGCACAAGATGTCAGTTCTCTCATCTCAAAGTGCTTTGGCTTTCTGGTGGCGGCTTCGGGTTCTATTGCCAGACACATTTCAGCGTGGGTAGAGATTGGAGCGTCAGGGCAGGTTTTGGATTGGTGCTAGGGGATTGTTATTCCAGTGGACACAAGGAGGCCGATTGGACGAGAAGGAAGGGGTTTGAGGGATGCGTCGAAGTTGGCATGGGTAACGGAGCTGTTCGGTTCGTGGATAAAGGCAGGTGTAGTGCAACGTTGTTTGGATCCATGGGCTATACACCAATATTTTTGTGTACCAAAACCTGGTCCAAAGTTGTATCGCTTGGTGGCAGATGTTCGGCCTTTGAATGCGTACATAGATATGAGCCAGTACAAATTCAAACTAGAGAGTATACCGTTCATGTTGAAATTGGTAAGGATGGCCGGAAGGGGTTCGTATATGTTCAGTTTGGATCTAAGCAATGGGTATTTCCATTTAAATATTCACGAGAAGTCACGACGGCTGTTGGCATTTTTCTTCGACAACAAATGGTGGGAATATTGCGTGCTACTTTTTTGTTATTGTATGGCACCATACATATTTACAAAGGTCAAAGGGTTCCGATCAATTATATGAGGAGTTTGGGTATTTTGGTAAGTATGTATTTGGACGACCTATTTTGTGTACATCCTACGTTGTCTGGGGCATTAGAAAACAGATCGCTAGTGGAAAAATTATTCCAGTAGTTAGGCTTAATTCAAGATCCGGCAAAAGGCCAATGGGAACCTGCGCAAGTAATAGAGATTTTGGGTTCTCTATAAATTCCAAGGACTTTGTGGTGTCTGTACCGTACAAGAAGATGGAAAAGAGATATCTATTGGTTCATTGATCGATCGTATTGGAGCTGGAAAGGTAATTTCTGCGAGACAGTTAGCGAAGATGGCAGGTACACTGGTTTCTTTTTCACAAGCATTCTTGCCATCCAAGGTGTTCATCCAAGAACTTCATGGGGTGGTCAGCGCGGCGAACCCGAAAATTGGTTGGTTGGGACACTCCTGTAGTCCCTACAGAGAGATTAATGGAAGTTTTGAAATGGTTATTGAGATACGCGGACAAATTCAATGGCAGACGCATCTGGGTTTGGTTCATCACAGATACGTCCTGTAGATATGTTATCTGGTCAATGGCCCAAAGATTGGTCTTCTTGTCCACCATCATTTGTTTTAGAGTTGCTTGCATTACTCAACGCCATAAAAAAGTTCAATTTGAGGAAAGTTTATTTACAATGGTTCACGGATTCAAAGTCGGGGCTGTGTATGATGAGCAGAGGAGGTTCGAGGAATTGGGCAGGAAAACTGGTTCATCAGATTTGGTTGGAAATTTTCGATCGTCAGATATATTTTATGGAGCCGGTCTTCAAATCTGGTATTTCGAACGTGCTAGCGGTTCAGCTGAGTCGACAGATAGATTACAACAACTGGATTCTAACCGACATTGCTTTTGCCCGGCTTCAACTGGTACTGGGACCATGCAACATAGACCGTTTTGCGTCCAATCTAAACAACAAATTGCCAAGGTTCAATTCGAGGTTCAAAGTGGACGGGACAGAAGCGTTTGACGCGTTCTCTCAAGATTGGAAGGACACAACCAGTTACTGTTGCATGGCATTCGAGATTATCCCGAGAGTTCTCCGTCATATCAAAGAATGCAAAGCGCGAGCTGTCATAGTAGTACCTTGGTGGGAGTCGAGACCTTGGTGGGGTCTTCTCGTGTCAGGGGCAGAAAGGTGGATGGAGTCACATGGAGCAGATTTTGCAGAGGGACTAACTCGGCAGGTGGAACCGTTAAAGCAATGTTGGAAAATGGTAGCGGTTCTAGTAAATGGAGCAAAACTCATTTGAACAAGTTAGCGACGCTAGTCAGATTATTAGGCATTCAACCGTCGACAGATAGGACATACTCATCCTATAGGGAAAAAGTTTGCAAAATTTATGATTCGTCGTCAGTACCAAATTTGCATAGAAGCTGTTCTTAATTTCTTAACGGAAGGGTTTTTCAGAACACGTAGTGGTAGGAACAGCAGGGCTAGTGTGTTCGCAATTTTACAACGAGCATCGGCTTTAAATTGGTATGACCTTGTGGAACATCTAAAGTCTAAAGAAGTTTCTGCATTTGTAACAGCGGCGTGTAAGATATCTCCTGTTGGGTTTAGATTATCACGGGATCCATTTTCCACTGGTGCTCATCAAGATGTCTGTCGACACAAGAAGGGTTGGTTGGAAGCATGGTTATATCCATTACGTCCGTACGTGCGCGTTTGTATTGATGGGATTGCGATGCATGGCTAGGGGTGGTGAGATAGCAAGTTTAATCAGAAAGGATATTACATTTGAAACCGACAACGTGCTTATTAACTTCAGACGTACCAAAACGCGCACTTACGGACGCAAAACTAGAGTGTATGCTACAGATTCAATATATTGTCCTGTGTTTTGGTTGAGGAAATGGATGAAGTTGAGTGTTGRTTCTGTTTCAGTCTTTTTGTTGTACTCAACGGTGGAAATATCTAATCTGTTAAGAGAAATAGCTGAGCATATGAAATACCCGGGGAAATTAGTTCCCACTCTTTGCGGATCGGTGGGGCGTCTGAGGCTGGTATCGCGGGGGTTCCGTATGCTACTATTCAAACCATTGGAGATTGGACCTCAGCATCTCTAGATTTGTATTTGCGTTCTGATTCAAGACTTGGTAGAAATTTGTCGAAGATGATGGGTTTTTGAATATTTGAATAAAGAGTCATCAATAATCTCTGAAGTACGCCATATTTGAACAACTCCTGATTGTAAAATTGATGTTTGTTGTAAACAAACTGAAGTTTTTCCTAGTCAATCAGGAGTTGAGTATAAATTCAACGGACCAAATATATTGTCCGCTTGAATTTTATTTTCTTTGGATACACACCTCTGTTGTATATCGCTCCCACCCTCCCACCGCTTGATTAGTTCTCTGTATAGTTTGGTAGTTTTCGCGTTTATAAGTAAGGGGGGAGCATATAATAGAGGTTGATCAAGGATGTCATTAGAAGGAAGGGAAGATTATCTATACTACACATTAGGTGGATAGAGGGTTAAAAATAAAATATGATAGAGATTGATTATGGGAGGTCCAAGGATAAGATCAGGTGGAGAAGAGTTGAGGCTCATTGATAGGTTGCGTGCCTACTAGAGGATTGCGGTCTGTTCATAGATATTATGTGTATTGTAATATATGGGTTGAGGTCCAAGAGGTCGCGGCCTAATGATATTGGATTGAGGTCCATTTGGCGGGTCGAGGCCCAAGGGGTTGCGGCCTAATGATATTTGGATTGAAGTCCATTTGGCGGGTCGAGGCCCAAGAGGTTGCGGCCTAATGATATTTGGATTGAGGTCCATTGATTAGAGGTTGCAGATTAGATTGACTATTAGAGGATCGCGGTCCATTAATAGATTATTATAATTGTGAAAGGGGTTGAGACCCAGGAGGTTGCGGCCTAAAAGTATTGGATTGAGGTCCATTGATTAGAGGTTGTACAGGGTGATCTACAAATATAGGGAGTTGAGGCTTCAATACTTCGGATAGTGGTTGTTAGGATAAGGTGAGTAGATAGAATAGCAGTAGAGTCATGATCAGAAGAGATTTGATGTGATTAAAGGTGTGAAGGAGTTGAGGCTACAATACTTCGGATAGTGGTTGTTAGGATAAGAGATTTGATGTGATTAAACCCTAGCAGAAAATTATGAATTGTTATTTGTAATTTTTGGTATCCTTTTTTAAAACATATTTATTTACCTTTTGGAAATAATAATTATCTAACCTGTATTCGTATTTATTGTATAAGTCATTAAACACACATTATATGTCATTAAAACAATTATTTTTTTATTCATTTATTAATATTAATTTAAGAACTCACATCAACTAGGGTGCGGTACGGATTAACATAATCGTTGTTATTTCCTTTGAGTTTGTATACAATGGGATCACAAACATCTACAGCCACCAGCTTTTTGACAATCTGGGATCCTGATACAAGAGTAAACCCTAACCCAGGATCAAGCGACGTTAATCTGTACTGCCCTGTTGCATGTACTCCATAATCATTATGTAATGATACAACAGCAAATAAATGATTGTTAAAGAGGACAAATGCCCTTATAACGCCAATATAAGATGTTTTTTCGATATATGGATTATTTCTCTCAGCGTTGGGAAATACTAGCTCTACAATATAAGATTGCCTTACAACTGGCCTTTTGTAGAGTGTCGAGTGAAATACAACCTCGTTAATCATTGCACGATTGAATACTTGATAA